>CM065130.1:32260027-32502527 GCA_033026305.1 Cirrhinus molitorella
TACAATTTAACTGCAGTGATACACAACATACTTGAAATATATGAAAATATGAAAATTAAATAAAACCACTTCTCATAAAGAACATAGTCTTTCAATGAAATAAATACCAATGGTTATATAGGCTAATTATGCATTCTTTATATGTGTGAGTTTGTCTTTCTTTTGTTGCTTGATTAACAAAAGAAAGTGGCAGCCGTGGCCTAATGGGTAGGGAGTCGGACTTGTAATCCAAAGGTTGCGGTGGGGTGAGTGATTAATCAGCGCTCTCTCCACCCTCAATACCACGACTGAGGTGAGACCCTTGAGCAAGGCACCGAACCCCCAAACTGCTCCCCGGGCGCCGCAGCGATAGCAATATGGCTGCCCACTGCTCCGGGTGTATGTTCACGGTGTGTGTGTGTGTGTGTGTGTGTGTGTGTGTGTGTGTGTGTGTGTGTGTGTGTGTTCACTACTGTGTGTGTGCACTTGGATGGGTTAAATGCAGAGCACAAATTCTGAGTATGGGTCACCATACTTGGCCACACGTCACGTCACTTTCACTTTTTTCACTTTTAACATCAGTGACTCAGACAATAGAAACTAAATGTGGCTGTTATCCCTTTAAAACCGAATGCAATAGATGCAGTGTACTGATACATTTTCTTTCTACTGTTTACGTTCATTTAATACGTAATCGGCTGTGTTTATGTGAATACTCATCAAAACTGATAATTCGAGATCATTTTGTGTGTATTTCTGAGTTCATGCAACACGAAAGAGTTTAACACGTGCTTTCTGTGTGAATGCTTCGGTGTCTGCGCTCAGAAAACAAGACCGAATTAAGTTCTCTCTTGCGTCGTCAAATTTATTCATATGTCTGCACTTCTCGTACTCCCACATAATAACATTTTTGAACGTTTTATAAGACGGGCAGCAAGTGTATTTTAGCTTGTGTCCCACCGGTTTGTACGCATCTAATCTCCTACTACGCAACAGATTTTTCTGAATGAATCTCTTTCCAGATCGTCCCTCCCTAACATTTGTCTCATTTTTGATTCATAGATATTTTTTTTTCCATAGTTTTTGTCATTCAAAAGGAATTTTAGTTCGTTATCGTTTTGTTTTCGTCTGTGAAAAAAATGTTGTTGACAAATTGACACACAATATTCGGCAACTAAATTAACACTGCTGTTGTCAGACTCCCTGTGCAAACAAAAATCTCACTGGATTATTACAATTAATGGCAAAATGAATGTTTAGAAATGTAAACCGATATTTCCTACTGACACACTACAACAAAAGATAGGAATAACTGACTTAAAACTATTTTTAGCTGGTGAAAATAATAGTGTTCTAATAATTTTAAAGGAGAAATTAAAGCTAGAGCAGAAAGCCTTGAATGTCTTCCACAATATATTTCAATACAAATCTCTAAAAGTACTTAAATTAAGATTATATTTATTGAAATGCAAATGTAAACTTCAGTCTTAAAGAGCTCAGCAAAATTCAGTTTTTTAATACTTAAAAACAAGAAAAAAAATCTGTTTTCCATTTTCATTTAAGTTTTTCATCTAGTATTTATAGTTACTTCAATTAACAAACACAATTTTTAACAGTTTGATTTAACTCTAACAACACTGCTGTGAGAAATGCATGCTGAAATTGCTTTTGCACTCATGACACATTATGCAATCTTCTCCAGGAAATCAAGGCAGTGGGGAATGAATTGGGCATCACTCCAACTATAATTCGAGGAGAAGAACTGAAACAAAAGAACTTTGGAGGTAATCTTGAGTTTCTTCTCTAAAAAGTCAGAAGATTGCAACATTCTCTAATCTGTGATGAAAAAGATGAGCTTGCATTCTCATCACAAGATGAGTGAATGGATGCGTTATTTTAGAACTGCTGACTTGGTGCTTCTTCCAGCTTCTAAACTTTTCTGCCACGTAAAAAAAAAAACATGCACGTCATTTCAAGCTTGAAAACACATTCTGTTTTACAGTTACGCCTGTGCATTTGTTAACACTTGCAAAATCACTCCCTCTGTAGGCATCTATGGAGTTGGTAAAGCTGCCCAGCATCCTCCTGCATTGGCTGTGCTCAGCCACACTCCCTCAGGAGCCACACAGACCATCGCCTGGGTGGGCAAAGGCATTGTCTATGACACCGGCGGTCTCAGCATCAAGGGCAAAGTAAATACCGCACCTCACTGTCTGCCTTATGCACTAAAATGTGCCTTAATAGAAACTTTTTGGTTGATTTCCACTAAAAATGGCATCAGAGTAGACTGTTTATGAGAACAAAGACATATTTTCCAGTGCTTTTTGGTGCCACTAGAGGCACAGAAATGCCCTGTATCTGGATTTAAGATTATTTATTGTTTGAACAATTTATTCTTCTTCCCTTTACAGACCACAATGCCAGGAATGAAGAGAGACTGTGGAGGAGCCGCAGCCATTTTAGGAGCTTTTAAAGCTACTGTTAAACGGGTACTGATTATTTTGATAGCTTGCAGATCACTGGTTGCTAAACTTATCTACATTAAAGGTCCTAACCCCGGTCTTGGGTGGTCTGATCACAAGTGGGCAGCCAAGACGGCTTGCACTTTACACCACAGTCACCATCAAATATTTTGTTTATGGGAGAGGGTCTTATTTCATGACTATGCACATTTAAGTGTGTGTGACGTCAGTATACTAAAAGTGTTCCGTAAAGACGTGTCTACATTAGCATTTGAAAAGTTTGGGGTCGGTAAGATTTTGTTTTCGAATGAAATCTCATTAAATGAAATGTTAACCAAGGCTGCATTTATTTGATTCAAAACACGTTTTAAAACTTTTTTTCTATTTTATATTTTTAAATGTAACTCGTTCCTGTGATGCAAAGCTGAATTTTCAGGATCATTAATCCCGTCTTCAGTGTCACATGATCCTTCATAAATCATTCTAATATGCTGATTTGCTGCTTATTATCAGTGTTGAAACGGTTGTGCTGCTTAATATGTTTGTGGAAACCATGATACATATTTTTAAAGATTTTTTGATGAATAGCAAGTTCTTTTGTAATACTATAAATCACTTTTGCTCAATTAAATGCATCATTACTGAATAAAAGTATTAAGCCCCTAAATCTTACAGAGCCCCAAACATTTAAGCTGTAGTTTGTTTTTATCGCGTTTGTTTTTATGGCGAGAAGCATACATGTAGTAACCTGTTTACATCTGTATTTATGATCGCATTGCACAACACAGATGTTAATACCAGGTGTAAAATTAAAGGAGACCTATTATGCCCCTTTTGACAAGATGTTGATATTTTGTAAATTTTGTAAATTTCCTACCGTAAATGCATCAAATGAATTTTTGATTAGTAATATGCATTGCTAAGAACTTCATTTGGACAACTTTAAAGGCGATTTTTCTCAATATTTTATTTTTTTTTTTTTGCACCCTCAAATTCCAGATTTTCAAATAGTTGTATCTCGGCCAAACATTGTCCTATCCTAACAAACCATGCATCAGTGGAAATCTCACATATTGTGCCCCTAAAAATAGAAAAAGTTAGATATTCATGATTTGTCTCCTTAAATGGATGTTTGAAGGTCTGATATTGACTTCTGTTACTTGTTTTAGGGCTTTAAGGACAATCTTCATGCCGTTTTCTGCCTGGCTGAGAACTCAGTGGGACCTACAGCCACTCGACCAGATGATATACACACTCTCTACTCTGGAAAGTAGGTTTTGGTGTGGATGAAAACATCTTCCATATATCCTGTCCTGCTATGAAAAAGTGTTTCTATTGTTTCTATTCAGAACGGTGGAGATCAACAACACTGATGCTGAAGGGAGGCTGGTGCTCTCTGATGGTGTTGTATATGCAAGTAAAGATCTCTCTGCAGACATCATACTGGACATGGCCACACTGACAGGCGCTCAGGTGCGTTTGTATGAGGATCTTAAGAAATGCACTTGCTTATTTTTCTTAAAGATTTAGTGCACTTCCGGAACGGAAGTGTACAGATAATGTACTCACCCCCTTGTCATCCAAGATGTTCATGTCTTTCTTTCTTCAGTCATAAAAGAAATTGTTTTTTGAGAAAAAGATTTCAGGGTCTCCTCCATATAGTGGACTTCTGTTGTGACCCAGAGTTTGAACTTCCAAAAATGCAGTTTAAATACAGCTTTAAAGGGATCTAAACAATCCCAGCTGAGGAAGAAGGGTCTTATCTAGCAAAACGATCGGTTATTTAAAAATAAAATAAAATTACAATTTATACACGTTTTAACCTCAAAAGCACATCTTGCCTAGCTCCGTGATGCACATGCGTACTCTGTGTGCTCCGGTTCAAGACAGTTAGGGTATGTCAAAAAAAACTCCTGTCTCATTTTCTCCTCCAACTTCTAAATCGTCCTACAACACTGTTTTACCTTTTTTTTTTTTTTTTGTGAAGGAAGTTGGATCTTCTTTGCACATTTACTTTGTAAACACTGGGTTGGTACTTCTGCAGTGATGTAGGATGATTTTAAAGTTGGAGGACAAAAGGAGATGGGAGTTTTTCAACATACCCTAACTGTCTTCAACTAGAGTGCACAGAGTACGCATGTGCATCGCAGAGCTAGGCAAGACGTGCTTTTGAGGTTAAAAAGTATATAAATTATAATTTATATATTTTTTTTACATTTAAAAACTAACTGATCTTTTCACTAGATAAGACCCTTATTCCTCAGTTGAGATCGTTTATAGCCTGTTGAAGCTATATTTAAACTGCATTTTGGAAGCTCAAACTCACTGAAGTCCACTATATGAAGATAATTCCTGAAATGTTTTCCTCACAAAACATAATTTCTTTACAACTGAGGGAAGAAAGACATTAACATCTCAGATGACAAGGTGGTGAGTAAATTATCTGTACATTTTAGTTCTGGAAGTGAACTAATCCTTTAAGAGTGAAAAGGTGATGATTCTATATTTAATTTCAGTGCAGGTGTTCCATCTTCTTTGAGTACATGTCTTCACAGGTTTTGACTGAGAACAAGATCTTGTATATTGATATGCAGTGTTTGAGAGAGGATTTCTGGGACAGATTTCTTTGTGTAAAAAGAGAAATCAGGGCGTCACATGATATCAGGAGGAATTGGAGGATTTCCAGTTAAACCACTTCTGTTTATCAGAATATGCATCACTAAACTGCTTTATAGCTGTTGCACTTTGGATGTTTGCAAAAACCAGTTCATAATCATGTGATGGAAGCTCTTTTTTTGAAGAGTGGCTGCTGAATCATTCCTTTGTTTTTTGTCATGGATTTTAGTCACTAGTGCTGACCAAAAAAAAAAAACCTTGTTCAGACATGCACAACTGTTTTGGCCTTGATGATAAGAGATGTTTCTAGTGCAGCAAATCCGCATATGTGACCCTGGACCACAGGGATAATTTTTTTTTTTTTTTTTTTTTTGCAATTGAGATTTATACATCATATGAAAGCTGGATAAATGGCATTGATGTATAGTTTGTTAGGATAGGACCATATTTGACTGAGATACAACTATTTGAAAATCTGGAATCTGAGGATGCAAAAAAAATCTAAATATTGAGAAAATCGCCTTTTGAAGTTGTCCAAGTGAAGTTTTTGGCAATGCATATTACTAATCAAAAATGAAGTTTAGATATTTACATTAGTAAATTTACAAAATATCTTCATGGAACATGATCTTTACTTAATATCCTAATCATTTTTAAAATAAAAGAAAAATCAATAATTTTGACCCATACAGTGTATTGTTGGCTATTGCTACCAATATACCCGTGCTACTTATGATTGGCTTTGTGGTCCAGGGTCACATATTCAAATGATTTTCGAAGGATCATGTGACACTGAAGACTGATGCAATGATTCTAAAAAATTCAGCTTTGTCATCACATGAATTAATTATTTTTCTAAATAATAGAATTTTAGAATATTTCTAAGTCCAGTTAGTTCCCAGTCAGTAAAACCAAGTCCCATACTACTGCTTGTTTTCTGTTTGCTTTAATGCTGTTTGTCGTTGTAGGGAATCTCCACAGGGAAGTATCACGCTGCTGTGATGACCAACAGTGAGCAGTGGGAAGCCGCTTGTGTGAGAGCAGGCCGCAGCAGCGGAGACCTGGCTCATCCTCTGGTCTACTGCCCTGAGCTTCACTTCAGTGAATTCACCTCAGCTGTGGCCGACATGAAGAACTCTGTGGCGGTGAGGAAACTGGGAAGAGATGGGTGTGGAGTGAAAAGGGATGAAGAGAGTGTACTTTTTGTTTATTTTGTGTGTGTGTTTGGGTTTTTTTTTTTTAACCCTTGTGCATAAATGTGATGGAAGTTACCGTAATTGTGAACCATACAGTGCATATTAATTGCTTACCGTTAGGACATAAGGGTTTTTTTTTTCCCAGCTTTTATTTATTTATTAATTTTGACTTTGCTTTTTAATTTATTTTCTCTTTTTGTTTTCTTTCCTTTTTGTTTTATTTTATTTTCATAAGTTTTTACTTTATTTTAGTTTATTTGAATTTGTATTTGATTTATTTTGTTACCTTTTATTTAATATTTGTTTTTACTTTTTTATTGTATGTTGTATTTTATTAATCTTTATATTTTTATTTTATTTAGTATTTTATTATTTTTATTTAATTTAACTTTTTTCTTGCTTACTTTTTCCTTATTTTACTTTTTTCTTTTTTTTTCTTTTTTAAATATTTAATGTTTTTTACTTTATTTGTGTTTGCTTTACCTTGTTTATTTATTTATTTATTATTATTTTATTTTTTTTTACTTGTAATTTTTATTTATTTTTTTATTCTTTTATTTATTTATTTTTTTACTGTTTTTTTTTTTTTTTTACTACTTTTTGTCTTTACTTATTTATTTTATTTTTGGATTTATTTTACTTTCTCATTTTACCCCTTTATTTTGTTTCATTTTAATTAAATTTTTTTATATAAATTTTACCTTTATTTTACTTCATTTATGTTTGATTGTTTTACCTTTTTATTTGATGTTTTTACTTTTTAGTTTACTTTTTTATTGTAATTTATTTCAGCTTTACTACTTGTTTTACTTTATTTTTCGGTTTATTTAATTAGTTTTTTAACTTTTTGTTTTATTTAGTTTTAATTGTTTTACTTTGTTTTTTATTTTTATTTATTTTATTTTTTTCTACTTTTCATGTTGTTTTTTTGTTGTTTTTACTTAATTTACTTTATTTTTAATGGTTTTTTTACTTAATTTTATTTTATAGTAATGTTTTGTTTTGTTTCATTTTATTTTATTTTATTGCTGTCCAACTTGTAATTTTCAGGTCTTCACAACTTAAGACAAAATTCATTTTAAATTAACTTTAATATTAATTTCATTTTACTTAACAATGGTACATATTTTGTGTCTGCAGGACCGTGAGAATGCGCAGAGCTCCTGTGCTGGCCTCTTCATTGGCTCTCATCTGGGTTTTGATTGGCCAGGCATTTGGGTTCACGTGGACATCGCTTCACCAGTCCATGCTGTGAGTATAGACTGAGCATGAACTGAAATGATGCTTATTTCTCCAAGTACAGTTAATAATTCATCAGTGTGGAATGTGGACAGGGGGAGCGAGCCACTGGTTTCGGTGTGGCCATGCTCATGGCTCTGTTCGGCCAGGCGTCTGAGGAACCTTTGCTCAACTCTGTGTCCCCATTGGGTGCCCCCACAGCCAAAAACGCCTCTGAAGACCAGATGGAGAGGGACTGCAAGAGGAGGAGACTCATCTAAGATGATTTCAAACTGTTCTTAATCTTCAAAACGGTTAAATATCAGTCATGCCTTGTACATGCTCTTTAACAAAAGTTGCATCCATTAGAGACACACACACACACACACACACCTCCTTCTCTACCCCATCCTGTACTGACCACCTCAGTAAAGCTGACATTATTATACACGTAGTTATGAATTTAAATAAAATTACAATGTTGTCTCAATGTTGCGTAATGTACATGTGAATCACTTCACAGTTGCCATAGGGAATGCTGCAGGAGGAATAACTTGGCAATCAGCAAATACTGTACTAAGGTCTTCAACATTTTTCCTTTTTCAATCATAGTGTTTAAAATGCAATCATGTGATTTTCATTCCAAACGTAAATGACGACGCGATCAAACAATGTTAGTATAAGTGATGTTTTTGACACTAAATGTGTGCCGACAATATTCACTTTTAATGCCAATTTTGTAAGTGTGGCAAATGAAGAATATGAAATGTGAATGACAAAAATCTTTTCCGAGTAAATGGTTGAAAAAAAGTCTGTTCACATTATTTTTTTCTGCTGTATGTCTGCAATTACTCAATACGATTACCATGAATTCTACAGATCGTGACATGCAAATTTTAATGCAAAAAAACAAATTGCAATCAGTTTCAATCGTTTTACATTTATTCCAAAATATTAACTCAAGGGAGTAACAGTATAAGCAATATATCATTTTGAACTTATGTTCAGCTATTCTTCTTAAAAGTTTTGGAATTTTTCGGCTCATCAGTCATCAAAGCTCAGTAAATATTGGTCACAGTCACAGATTAGCTTTACATTCCACCAAGCTGATTACTCACTAAATACTCTCACAGATCATGTTTCATTTCAAGTCTTATTTTGATGTAACAAAGTGGTTATATCTATAGAATAGTGGGAAAGTTGTGAAAGTTGCCACCACTTGTCTAAATTTTCACACACTTAAGTGGTATAGAAAGAAAAAAAAAAATTTTGTTGAATCCTTGGCTCATGCCAAGTCAAATGGACATCAAAATAAAGATATCTTAAAGTCAAGGTTTTTTTTTTTTTGTTTGTTTTTTTTTTGCTATTTATAATAGTTATAATAGTAAAACCTACTTTTTTTAAACTCATCCTGGACAGTTTGTCTGATTTTCACCAAAATTGGCTTAGATCATCTCAAGTTGATTAGTCAGACTCTTCTCAAATAACGTGGTCAGGAGATATGAAAAAAGGTTGTTTTTGTTTAACTTCTGAATGGTTTAGCCAAAACAATCTCAAAACTGGTTTCTTTAGATTCAGTGCAGCATGTCTAGTTGAACCACACCTTATTTTCCCATGTCAGCCATTTTGGCCATTTGGCTTTTTTAAGTTTGTCATAAAATGCAATATTTTACAGACACATTGGTATATTGTTACAAAACTCTGTATGTGCCTTTGGCATGGTACTGAAAAGGTTTTGTGTAAAAGTTATAATGAAATTTACAAAAAGCTAATAACTTTTGTTTAAATTAACTTGTAATGAATTGATCGATTCTTTGGGTCATGCTGAGAACATGGATACAATATAAGAATTGTGAAGAAAGTCAACAGAAGGAGGAAAAGAAAAAAGAAAACAAAAAGGAGGAGGATAGAGAGAGAAGAAGACAGTTAAAAAACCCCGATAATCTGCTTCCATACTCGCTGAGAAAAAAAATAAAAAAAAATAAAAGACACAACATCAGAGCAACTGCAACAACATCCAATGTCCGTATGAATCACAGTAAATACTAAATGTTAAATGTTATTACGCAGCACACATAACTAATATTACAAAATATGTTTTGAAGCAACAGCAGTTTAGGACACTGTGTCTGTGAGCACCTGTTTTTACACCAATGTGAATGCTTGTGTGTACACCTGTGTGTGAGAGCGCGCTTGTATTCATAAGGTTCCTCCATGAAGATGCTTGATAGGGTAGATGCTTCATGTCTGCCATTTTTATTTAAGTTGAAAACTTTTTCGAACTCCTCCTAGACCATTGGTCCAATTTTCACCAAATTTGACTCAAATCAAGTTATGGTTTTCGTGTCGTTATACAAAACCGGTTATCGTTTAACACGGCAACAAATTTGCTGGTATTATGCCAAACAGTGTCTGAGGCTCTATCAAGCTTTGACATATTGACACCAAACTTTGCATGTGCCATTGTCACCTCACACTGATCACGCCATATAAATTTGGTCATGAGTGATAAACCATTCATTAACCATTAAAAATGAAATTTCCAAAAATGCTAAGAACTTTTGATTGCATTAGACTTTTGTAATGAAACTGGTTGCAAAATATTTCTTGGGCCATGTCATAGTCGAACTTCCTGATTTATGTTGAAAACCTACTTTTTTGAACTCCTCATTGAGCATTGCTCCGATTTTCACCAAAATCGAGTCACCTTCAGACTGTGCTGACAAAAAGTAATAGACAAAGCCGAATTTGCAACACAAACATTTGAGACATGATTCCAGACTATGTCTGAGGTTGTATCTCTGCAAAGCTTTGACAAATTTACACCAAACTTTCTTTGTGCCATTGTCACCTCACACAGAACACACCACATCAATTTAACAACAGCGCCTTCTATTGGTCAAAAGTGATAATCCATTAAATCATATTACTAGTGGTTGGATTTTTCAGCCATTTTGACTAAAACTATCCTAAAATGGCTTCAGTTACTCATTATTGGCATTTTTCTGAAGCTCCATGCCATGCTTAGCTCCTCACTTGGCCTCTGTTGTATATTTTTACTTACTTTCTTAAATTAACACCATTTTATTGTCCATTCAGATTGATTCACGAACACGGAATGAGCACAAACGCAAGAGGTGGGATTTATAGCATGAACCAATCACAGCCGAGCATAACCAGTCATATCCAATCATATCGCAATGGAGGTATGCTTCCACTCACATGACTCTCACAGATCTGTTAAAACTCCATTTCACGTGCACTTGCGGTCTTACGGACTTACAATGGCCGTCAAGTGCACGTGTCCGTTAAGTCCACGAAACCATAGGGTGTCCCATTCGTCATTTTAGCGTTCAGAAGGGTGCTTTGCGGCCGTTATGCGCCCTCGATCCGCACTTCTGTCGGTTTATACACTTTTTAACGTTAGATTTTGTAATATTGGCGTTGTTTTATTTTTGTGTCCTTATGCTGAATGTTCTATGATCAGAGTCAGTCAGTAGATTTTCTTTTTCTGACTTGTGAACTGCATAGAAAGCCATAATCCGGTGGTGAATAAAACTCTGCAGATTCTTCCACGGGTTCCACTTTAATAGGAATCTCTTCAGACTTGATTTCATCCTTCTGAGGAACATCCTCCATTTTTACAATGAAGTTTTCGCAAATTGTAAACTGCATGGGTGGCAGAGCAATGAAGCTCTTAATAATGTCCTGTCGTGATGCACTGGGATTGACTGTGAGCGCTGACCTTATGACCTCGTCTTCAATATTTGCCTTCACAACATTTGCGGTTTCTGATTTAAGATTCAGGTGACCATTTAATTTCAATATGATGGCAGTGCTTTTATAATGTGTGTTGCATGAGGCACAATATATCATTGGGTTTGACAGTGTCACGTTCTTCAGTTTGTGCTTACAAGGACATATGAAAAAATGTGTAATGTTTGCACCAATGATGTCACATTTAATAGTTTCTGTTGGCACTTGAACAGCAGCCGCTGTACCTTGAGATAGGATGCTGATGATCTGTGTGTCTTTAGTAGTTGATAGGGATGTTTTGCCACTGAAGTCTCTCACAGAGACGTTTGTGATGTTGTACCATTTACCAACAGTTATGCTGCGCTCACACCAGACCGTTAGACTCATGGAGCCTGTAGTATCTGCTACAGTATATATAGTTTTTGGAAGATACCGTCCATCCCATACGTTGCCACTTCCCTTGCGCACTTCCTGGATAATCTTTGCATTAATGCTCACCTGTGCAATATGCAGAAAACAAACAGATGCATATGGCTCAGAGACTTGACACTCAACTTGGTTATTTAAAAAAATACATTAAAATAAGAAAAAAAATGGCTTGAATAGACCTCTTAATCTCATTTTGTATTTTATGCATGTATTTTATTAGTTTGTTTGTTTATTTGTGTGGGAATAAGTAAAACTTTTTATATATATAATTGTGTCTTTAAATAGTCAAAAGTTTTATTTTATTATTTTATTTTAGACCACTGGACCCTGTAGATTTTTATTTTATTTTATTTTAGACCACTGGACCCTGCAGATTTTTATTTTATTTTATTTTAGATCACTGGACCCTGTAGATTTTTATTTTATTTTATTTTAGACCACTGGACCCTGTAGATTTTTTATTTATTTTTTTTTTAGACCACTGGACACTGTAGATTTTTTATTTTATTTTATTATGTTTTAGAACACTGGACCCTGTTTATTTTTTTATTTTATTTTACTTTAGACTGCTGGACCCTGTAGAGAGAGATATATATATATATTGTTGTATTTATTTTAGACTACTGGACCCTGTAGATTTTTATTTTATTTTATTTTAGACCACTGGACCCTGTAGATTTTTTATTTATTTTTTTTTAGATCACTGGACCCTGTAGATTTTTATTTTATTTTATTTTAGACCACTGGACCCTGTAGATTTTTTATTTATTTATTTTTTTAGACCACTGGACACTGTAGATTTTTTATTTTATTTTATTATGTTTTAGAACACTGGACCCTGTTTATTTTTTTATTTTATTTTACTTTAGACTGCTGGACCCTGTAGATATATATATATATATATATATATTGTTGTATTTATTTTAGACCACTGGACCCTGTAGATTTTTATTTTAGACCAGTGGACCCTATAGATATTTTTTTATTTATTTTAGACCACTGGACCCTGTAGATTTTTATTTTAGACCAGTGGACCCTATAGATATTTTTTTATTTATTTTAGACCACTGGACCCTGTAGATTTTATTTTATTTTATTATGTTTTAGACCACTGGACCCTGTTTATTTTTTTATTTTTATTTTATTTTAGACCAGTGGACCCTATAGATATTTTTTTTTTTATTTTAGACCACTGAACCCTGTAGATTTTATTTTATTTTATTATGTTTTAGACCACTGGACCCTGTTTATTTTATGTTTATGTTTATGTATGTTTATTTTATTTGTATTTTATTTTAGATCAGTGGACACTGTAGATATTTATTTTATTTTATTTTAGACCAGTGGACCTATAGATATTTATCTTTTTTATTTAATTATATATTTTTTTATTTTATTTTATCTTAGACCAGTGGACCCTGTAGATATTTATTTTATTTTATTATTTTTTACTAACTTTAATTTTACTAATATTACAATAAAAATTTTAATTCTTTAAATGCAGTTGCTGTTACACCAATATAACAATGGAATGTATGTTTCATTCCCCAATAATGTCTTTAAATTGTAAATCTGCAACCATAGCAGTTTGTGATACCAGTATTTATTATACCAGTATTATATTATAAATTATTTTATTTTATTTTATTATGTTTTAGAACACTGGACCCTGTTTATTTTTTTTTTTTTTATTTTACTTTAGACTGCTGGACCCTGTAGATATATATATATATATATATATATATATATATATTGTTGTATTTATTTTAGACCACTGGACCCTGTAGATTTTTATTTTAGACCAGTGGACCCTGTAGATTTTTATTTTATTTTATTTTAGACCACTGGACCCTGTAGATTTTTTATTTATTTTTTTTTTTAGACCACTGGACACTGTAGATTTTTTATTTTATTTTATTATGTTTTAGAACACTGGACCCTGTTTATTTTTTTTTTTTTATTTTACTTTAGACTGCTGGACCCTGTAGATATATATATATATATATATTGTTGTATTTATTTTAGACCACTGGACCCTGTAGATTTTTATTTTAGACCAGTGGACCCTATAGATATTTTTTTATTTATTTTAGACCACTGGACCCTGTAGATTTTATTTTATTTTATTATGTTTTAGACCACTGGACCCTGTTTATTTTTTTATTTTTATTTTATTTTAGACCAGTGGACCCTATAGATATATTTTTTTTTATTTTAGACCACTGAACCCTGTAGATTTTATTTTATTTTATTATGTTTTAGACCACTGGACCCTGTTTATTTTATGTTTATGTTTATGTATGTTTATTTTATTTGTATTTTATTTTAGATCAGTGGACCCTGTAGATATTTGTAAAATTTATTTTAGACCAGTGGACCCTGTAGATTTTTATTCTATTTTATTTTAGACCAGTGGACACTGTAGATATTTATTTTATTTTAGACCAGTGGACCTATAGATATTTATCTTTTTTATTTAATTATATATTTTTTTATTTTATTTTATCTTAGACCAGTGGACCCTGTAGATATTTATTTTATTTTATTATTTTTTACTAACTTTAATTTTACTAATATTACAATAAAAATTTTAATTCTTTAAATGCAGTTGCTGTTACACCAATATAACAATGGAATGTATGTTTCATTCCCCAATAACGTCTTTAAATTGTAAATCTGCAACCATAGCAGTTTGTGATACCAGTATTTATTATACCAGTATTATATTATAAATGACCTACTCTCGTTGGTTTAGTATGCATGTTGAGAAGCTCAGACAGTTGCACAGCTTTTGGTCCAACAGACAAGTTGTCATTAAATGCTTCTCCGAGGTCACGAACACAGGACATTTTGGAGCTGTGAGTGTAGAAGACATCCATTTTTTTGCTGGACTCTGTAGACGGCTGTAAAACCACATCCTCTAGTGTAACTAGGCTCCTGCACAAAAGATTTCATAGTTTAGACACACATTTACAATAAATCTGACAACAGAGATGAACAGGATGGCTGTTTGAATAATTCGACTCTATATGTAGTTTAAAATGTAGCTCAATAACCCTTTTTCTTAATTTTTTTGAGAGAAGACTTACTGGGTCTTTTCAGCGTTGTGGAAGTGCATGTGATCTTGTGGTTTGAAGACCACAACTTTACTATATTCACCTTCATGTTGAAGAACGGCATCAAAATATGTGTCTTTTATGGGGCTTACGTCACAAAGGAACCCCTTGACCTGATTCCTTAATTTTTTGGCTGGACTTTTTTCTGCCATGTCTGATCACATAAATAGCAGCTGTTAAATTGGAGCAGATGACATGTGAACATACAGCGAACAATATCTCAACTGAATAGACATCATCATAAAATGTTCCATCCATCCATAAATTCATTGATTTTCCATATCCTCTGCAGGGTCACGGGGGCCAAGCAAAATTCCTAGGAATTAAATTTATTTTTACATTTTTCTTGTTGTTTCCAAGTTTCTAGTCCTAACCAATGAAAACGAGGTACATCAGGCTCTTTATCACTGTTACTGGAGCCACAAACACGCCTGCAAACAGCCTGATAACAACTGACTCAAAACAACTCTGCAGAAAAATATATATTTTAAATATAGCTCATTAAAACATGAACATCTAAACAAGTGTACAGTATCATGAACACAGAGCCACTATTGTTACTTTTGATTTATTAAGCCTACTTCTCCTACAGAAAACTATTCTGTAACAGTTATGGTATCAGATGGCAATACTATGTTTTTTTTTAAAGTATCCATGATACTGATAACTGCCATACTGATATATCATAGCTTACTTTTTTGTGCAGCATTGCGTTATGCAACCCATAAAACAACTTGTTCAGCTGACAGCAAACCACTTCTCAAAACAAAGCATTTGTTTCACTGAAAACAACAATGCTTCAGTATATTTGTATGTTTATATTCATATATAAAATGACGTAAAAGAAAAGCAGAGAATATGCTTACCTGTACTCACATGTCTTCTTGTGAAAATTAAGACTGGACTTTGCCCATCACATGAAATGCAAACATGTATTATACAACGTTTTGATCTGTAAACATTATTGGAAGCAGAAGTCCAGCCCTGTAATAATAATTCTTTATCGTACTTTTTTTCTGAGATCTCTCCACCCCATTAGATGCCCAGAGAGGTGGAGCTGGAAGTCATTTGACTCTGCATGAGAACCACTTGAGCATTCTTTGCCAAAAAAAGATCCAGTTAATTTTAGAACACACCAAGAGCGATTCATGAGCAGACGCGGGTTACTATCATCGCATTTTGTCCAACGTCACAAAACAATAATTGTGGATACGTTAGCAGAGTGTTATGAAGTAGTGGGTGCACAGCGAATTATCAGAACTATTTCAGTAAGACAGTAATATTGTGGTTCACCTAGAAACAGAAAGCTGCACTAGGTATACATCACATATTATAATTAAAAAAAGTAACACATACACATAACGTATCGTACTTACAGGTTGTGGTTCGGAGGCGCTTGTTGGTCCAAATAAAGGTGGTTTCATGAACAAGCGTTAAGCGAATTCCACGTTGAACTTGCCAAGATTAGAGAAGCACACAACAATTGTATTACTGTGTTAATGTGGAAAAAATACATTTTAACCACTGGTTCTTAACATCATCATCTTTCAGCAATGAAAACAAAACAAACTTACTTTCCCAGTGCTGAACACAGCGACTTCTCCACATGATGTTAACACAGTAACTAGTGGAAATGTTTGTGGGCAGGTCAGACTGTTTGTATTTCGAAAGCAGGCGGGAATTATGCTAATGTGTTATGGAGTGAGGTATATTGGTAACAGGCAAAAGATTAAAAAATATGACGACTCGTTAAGGTGGTTCAGAGTCAAAGTCCCTTTCAAGGAAAGTCAGTTCACTCGGCCGCCATATTTGCAACGCCTCCGGGCAGTTCAAACAAGACCAAGTCCTATCTAAATGAATGGGGGAATCCTGAGATCTCAAAAACTACTCGAAATCTGAAATGACCTGTCCTATTAATTTTGTTGCTTAAACTCTAATTACGTTTAAAAAAAAAAAATCCTGTTTGCTCCAGCTACAGCGCATCCGCAGACTGGTGTCGTGAAATACTTGCAATCTCCTTTATGATAATGATAACCAGAGGATGCAATTACAAACACTGGTGGAAGAACAGACAGAAGCCGGAGCAAATACCTGAGACACTGGAAGGACGATATGTGATGGGATGTGATGATGTTATGTGAATGTTATTTGCATTATGATTTGCATTATGATTGACAATAAACAGTTCTTGTCACGTCGTGCAAAAATATTTAATAAAATAAAATAAAACTGCCAAACACTTTTTTTCCCATTTTTTTCCCGTTTATTTTGTACCTTGCACAAATGTAAATATATTTATCAATACAAGGTAGTCTTACAAATGTAATAATTGTTATTCAAAGTGATGACTTTACATACATTTTACATGTATTTAAACAAATCGCAACATGGCAACATTTTGTGCACACTTATAAATGAATTTCATATTTTATAAATTAAGTTTCTTACACTTTATCGCCGAAAGCAATCTAGCATTTCTCCTGTAAACAGCAGCGCAGTCACAGAGTAGTTGCCAAATGACAATGATTGTCGTAAAGAACAAGCAAATCTGTACAGAGCCACTCCCCCAAAGAACCGCCAGTCTGTAACGTTTGGCGATTGGCTGTTTTGACTTTAAGGCGGGACATCCGTCGCTGTGGCAGCCATATTGCACATAGCAGTTTTTCCCATTCATATGTATACCAGTGTACCATCTTTGTATTTCTATAGTCTTTGTTCAGAGTCCACTCTTTTTTTCTGAGAGAGAGACAATATCTTTATTTATCATGCACATTTATGATTAACAACTTTGCAGACTGTTTACATTTAAGGGTAGCTACTTAACAAACTGCAAAAAAGGTATTTTTCAAAAAGCCATATGATCTGCTCTTTAATCATGACAGCCATAATACACCAGTAAGCTGATAACTCACATATCAGCTTATTAAAATAACCAGGTTTCTCCGTTTACATGCACATCAGTGACCTGACAATACAAGTAAGTTGCATTTACATGACTTTATTAATAAATCAGGTTATTTCCCTTTAGTTGTGATGTTAAATAAAGCTTGCAACAAGTCAGGACGAAACTTATAGCTCATATTATCCTCCCTGATAGCACATGTATATCTTGGAGACGTCTATTTGACGTCTGCATTTACATCTTCAAGACATTTGCAAGATGTAGTTTGCTCATCTGCAATATGTCTATTGGACGTTTCCTATTAGATGTCAAATAGACGTCTATTAGATGTCTTTAAGATGTTTATGATTTAGAATGTATGTAAAACCGACATCTTACAGATGTCTGCCAGATGTTTGTACACAGCAGGTGCTTTCCAGATCAAGAGATCTTTAACAGACATCTTGCAGACGTACGTGTGCTATCTGGGCTCTCATGCAGTTATAAATGCAGCGTTTTGACTGAACCACTTCTACTTTTGCTGCACGAGATGAGAACGCATTTATCATTTTCTGAGTCATGAAAGTCTGCTTTTGTGATATATTTGCTTCTTTCTTTACTCCAAAGTGCTTGCTCTGTGTAGATGTGCTTAACTCTGCACTAACGATGCGTTCCTCTCACGTATCACACATGTGCACTTAAGCCGACAGAAAGCCGGTTATTGCATTTAGATGCCGCACGAAATCGGGGTAAGAGGCAAAAAAACTACCTATGTCGACCTGTTTTTGCTTACACCATTTATGACCTTACTCCGATAATAGAAAACGGGTTACAGCATTTACATGACCACGTGCGTTTTCAGCTTATTAAACATAGTCTGCTTAAAGGTGCTGTATGTAGGATTGACACCCAGTGGTTGAACTAGGTATTGCAGTATAAATTCTAAATTTTGAACACGCAGGTTGCCAGATAGACAACACCAACAGGAACGAGCGTACCTGACCATGGAAAGCATCAAGCCTTACTCCAAGTTGATCAGCCAATGTATACGTTTGCAACCTCATGCCCATACCACCTCATGTAGATTTTTACAAATCTGAATCTGCATTTAATTTCGGAGGCTGCTGTGCGTGTCCATTAAGTCCACGAGACCGCAAGATGTCCCATTCGTAATTTTAGCGCTCAGAGGCCGTTTTGGGCCCTCGATAAGCACTTCTGCCAAGCCCGCAGTGGTACAAGCTCTGCAGGAGACTTCTACCCGACAGTCAAAGTGGCATTACGTCACAAAAGTGTGGCCTCAGAAAAAGACCGCAAGGGTTAAGGGTGCCATTTGGGACAGGGCCATGAGGTGTGAAATACTATAATTTATTTCTCACTTTGAAATCTAAAGGTTAATTTTCTCAAACGAGACTGCCTCAATGACTTATGCATAAATCATACACAGACAATTAAGCCTGTTATGCCGAAAATCTAAGCCTTCGTTCTACTCCGCAAATCCACACTCTGGATCCGTCTGCACCTCCGTGAGTCCGTAAACGTGAGTACTGTCTGAATTTTAAATTTACTTAAAATATTTCTACTCTTAGTCAGGATACATCAGCTAACTAACTTTAGCTAATTACTTAGCCTACCTGTCAATGAGAAAATTAGCCAACTCAGCATTTGTTTTGAAACATTGCTCTCTCCATCTCTCAAATACACCAACAATATTTATATAGCTTTTATTATACCGTTGATCATACACTTTTTTTGGATGGATGCCGAGACTTTTTAGGATGGGTAGATAGTTCGATCTCTGACTCTGACCCCTTTCGTTTAGCAGCTTCCATGAGTGAAATGAAATACATTGTGTTTTCCGCCAACTGGCAACCCGGGGTGCTGAAATACAATTGGGTAAACTGGCAGTGGGCGGGTTACACAAACCAAAACAGAGATGGGGATTCCAACACTGAACACACATTTTCAAAGGAGAATAATCAGCTAAAACCAGCCTAGGCTGGTTGGTTGGTTTTAGCTGGTCAGCAGGCTGGTTTTAGAGGGGTTCTGGCCACTTTTCCAGCCTGACCAGGCTGGTCTTAGCTGGTCAGGCTGGGAAACCACCAGCTAAAACCAGCCTGGTCAGGCTGGGAGGCCAGCTAAAACCAATTGTTTTTCAGAAACTTTTTTGTTTGTTGAGTCAAAAACTTACATAGGCTACAGCACCTTTAAGAAGTTGCATGTAAACGCACTGTGTAGAGACATTTTTTGCCCCTTTGTCTTGAATTTATGGGGCATTTTAGTTCATTTTTGCCACAAGCCCCGATAATTTACGACCCTGTAACACACTGACCTGTCCTTTTGTGACAAAATGCCCTATGCTGTCACACTTATCACAATGGGAAATTATTGTTTACTCAGAGCCGTTTACTGACACTGAAGTAGATTATAAAAACGAGCATTTATGCAGTTGGACTTTCCAAGTTTGTGAGAACTTCCGTGTGTGACAACTAGCCCCGGTCTCGCTTATAATGTACTGTCAAAAAGTGTCTGCCAAATATAACATATTTTTCTTAGAAGATGGCCAATAAGAGAGTTAGTTTCGATGTTTTCTCCACGCCTCCGTGCAGCGACGAAGAATAAAACCGCAGTGCACACTCGTGTGATGATCATATGACCGCCTGAGATTCAACATGGCTCGCCTGCTGATGTTATATCTGTTTACGCTGTCGGGTGTTTTCGCCGGACGGTTTTTTAATGAAAATGAGCCCTGCTACAAACCCCAGCCTAGGAGGAATCTACAAGGATTCAAGTATGTCAAACTATCATTTCATAAAGCTCAAATTATACATAATCATTTATATGTTTTCCTGAGTAACGTTAGTGCTTGAAATGCGACGCTAGGGCTGTGTCTCAAATCTAGTCAACGGACGGCAGTTTTGGGTATCACATGTTTGTTCCCAAGTCAGGGGAGTAATAGACACTTTTGAGGCTAAAATACTGTCTAGTTACCATAAGCAATATTGGGTTTTACTAGTAGGGTTATAATCTTACTTAACCAACTTACTGCCCTAAAATAGATCAAATATAATAAATAATGGACCTTTTCTCTTTTGGATTTGTAAGTTTATAAGCAAAATAAATGTTAATATCATGCTGAGAAATATGCTAATAATACTTCGAAGTTATTTCCTGTACTGCTCTGTATGTTAATGTATTTCCTGTTATTTATAGTTAGCTCATTTAATATTAAAGTCTCTTCTGCTCACAGAAGTACTTGAAGTACAGCAAAAACAGTACAATTTTGAAACATTTTTACTATTTAAAATAACAGTTTTCTATTTGAATATATTTTAAAATGTAATTTATTCCTGTGAGTTTAAAGCTGATTTTTAACATCATTACTCCAGTCACATGATCCTTCAGAAACCATTCTAATATTCTGATTTTGCTGTTTAAAAACATTTATTATTATTATGTTTAAAACAGCTTTTAGGTTTCTTTGATAATTAGAAAGTTCAGAAGAACAGCATTTATCTGAAACAGAAATCTTTCCTAATGTCTTTATCATCACTTCTGATCAATTTAAAGCATCCTTGCTAAATAAAACAAAAAAAAACATTTATACTGATTTCAAGCTTTTGAATGATATAGTGTATAATGTTACAAATATTTTTATTTCAGAAAAAAAATAATAATAAAAATTTAGCTTTGATAACAGGAATACATTACATTTAAAAATATATTCAAATAGAAAAGTTATTTAAAATAGTAAAATATTTCAACATTTTACTGTTTTTTGCCGTACTTTGGATCAAATAAATGCAGGCTTGGTGAGCAGAAGAGACTTCTTTAAAAAACATTAAAATATTCAAAAATGTTCAAAAACTTTTGACTGGTAGTGTGTATGTACTTTTTATCCTGACTTATATGGGCTATTTAAAATAACACTAGTTTTACAATTTTAGTTATATGTGAATTTTCTGCTTTGAACTGATTTGCCAAAATGCACAGTATTGAGCACAGCATATTCTATCCCACAATGCAATGCACTCAGTTTTTGATTTTGACTTTCAATTTCCAGTATAATGCATGAGTCATTTTTCCCCGTTATTTGGTCGTCTCATTTTAATTTTTTGGCTCCATTGTCGCCCAGTGTATTGCAGGCGACTCACGTCATGGCAATTCGGCACATGAAATTATTAAGAGAAAAACACAGCAGAGTGGTGAAAAGGTAGCCATCATGAGACCGTTTGACACCTGCTTCATTTATTATTACATATGTCATGCCCTCAAGGTTTCCCATTTCCCATTTTTTGGTTGTTAACTGAAGAACAGATGGCCTGTGCATGGGTTATTTGCTGGAGTTTCCTTCATGGCCTCTTGCTGCTTGCTGTGAATGCCTTTTCAGTGTTTTTGTGGTCAGTGAAGAGAGAAATAGATTTGTGGCCAAACAGTATGCGCAGATGGTTGAACAACTTTTTCTTGTGTTCTTCAGAACTGGACCACGTCCTTATGAATCTATGAATTTAAAAGAGCTCCCCAAAGCGTGGGACTGGAGAAACATCAACGGCGTCAACTATGTCAGCACTACACGCAACCAACACATACCACAATACTGCGGCTCCTGCTGGGCACATGGAAGTACTAGTGCTATGGCAGGTGAGGGAAAATATTGTTGCAAATGTAGGGTAGTTCAACCATTTTTTCCCCCCTTTTTGTTGGTGTGTGAATCACAAAAGGAAATATTAAGCAAAATGTCCTAGCTGTTTTTTTTCCATACATTTGTGGTAAATATATCGTTTTCTGTGGGGAAGTACAATCATGCCATTCACGTGAGGGTGAGTAATTGAACACACATTGAAGACACAAGCCCTGTTTTAGCCTTTTATGACTAACAGGGTTGTTTAAACATTAAAAATGCTGGCCTGGATCTGTTATATGCAATAATGACGTGCATGTCATTTGACATTTATGTACCACCTGACTATCATCTGATGTGCAGGTGTTTTCCTGATCTACAAGTTTGTACATGTTTGATATCAGCCAACTTAACATATCATTGAACTTGTTACTTCCTCTTACTGAAGCTTTGTTGAAACTTTGCATAAACAGTGTGACAAGTGTACATCTTAGATGATCTATTACAGTATTATTACATATAAAATGAACATGGAGTGTCATAAATAATAGGTAATAAAATGCAGTTATTTAAATGCATCTAATTGCATTGGACCTTGTTGACTGTATCTACATTCATATTCAGTTTATGGTACAAAAAATATATTTATTTATTTTACTTTTTATAACAGTCTTGCAAAATAAAGCACAATAAATATAATAATAAAAAAACACTCAAGTTTTTATTTGACGTTGATGATCAGTATTTTCTGAAGGTGAAGTACCTCTTTTTTTTTTTTTTACTAACACTTAATTTGAAAAAATAGATATTTATTTATTTTTTTTTTAAGTCAAAATTGCAATAAAAATATAAAACATGTTTTCTGAAGGTGAAGCACCTCTTTTTTTCTTAATGCTTAATTTAAAAAATTTATATTTTTGACCTTTTTAGATGTCAAAATTGCAATTGCAAATATATAAATATTCAAAAATAAAACCACTCAAATCATTTTCTGAAGGTGAAGCACCTCTTCATGTAAAATTCCACTCTTTTGATGTCAAAATTGCAATAAATAAATAAATTGAAATAACTAAATAAAATGAAATAAAAAATTAAACCACTTATGAAATTTAATTTGATCACTTGACATTGATAATCAATACATTCTAAGGATGAAGCACTGCCTTTTTCCCAATACCCAAGTTCAAAATATTATATATTTTTGACATTTTGATGATTTTTTTTATGAATGCTTGACCTTGATATTAAATATTTTGTAATATATTTAATTATAAGGTGTAGCACCTTTTTCACTAACACTTAATTAAAAAAATATTATATACTTTTTTACTCTTTCGATGTCAAAAGTGCAACATACATAAATATTTCATAAATAATTATTTTTAATTAATGAATTAATTACTTGCAATAACTAAAATAAATAAAAATAAATCTACTCTTATATATATTTTTTTAATTCAACCACTTGACATTGATAATCAATATTTTCTGAAGTTGAAGCACCTTTTTCAATTTAAAAATATTATATATTTTTGACTCTTTTGATCTCAAAATTGCATAAATAAAAAATGATTCAAAAATAAAACCACTCATGTCATTTTTCATTTGACTGCTTGACCTTGACCATTTAAATTTTCTAAAGGTAAATCCTGCCCTTAAAAAATAAATGCTAAATAACATATTTTTTTTCTTTTAGATCGTATCAACATCAAGCGGAAAGCAGCATGGCCATCAGCCTATCTCTCTGTCCAGAACGTGATTGACTGTGGCAATGCAGGTTCCTGTCATGGTGGAGATCATTCTGGTGTTTGGGCGTATGCACACGATAATGGCATTCCTGATGAAACCTGCAACAACTATCAAGCCAAAGATCAGGGTAAGAAAATTGTTTGGTGGAGCATTCTTGAATTCGTATTGCATTTGTTCATATTTCTGTTCTGTTTTTGTTTTTTTTTCAGACTGTAACTACTTCAATCAATGTGGAACCTGCACAACCTTCGGCGTGTGCAATGTAGTAAAGAACTTCACTCTCTGGAAAGTCGGAGACTATGGCTCAGTCAGCGGGCTGGACAAGATGAAAGCTGAGATCTATTCTGGAGGACCCATCAGGTATACAAACTGCTTGGTTGTGGATATAAGTTCAGGTTTTGTAATTGAACTTCAATTTAACTCGGCCTCTTTTGCTTTTAGTTGTGGGATCATGGCAACAGACAAGCTGGATGCGTACACGGGTGGTTTGTACACTGAGTATGTACAGGATCCCTATATAAACCACATCGTATCTGTAGCCGGTTGGGGCGTTGATGAGAATGGAGTTGAGTACTGGGTCGTCCGTAATTCTTGGGGAGAGCCATGGGTAAGCATGAGAAACCTGGACAGTTAGACTAGAGTAGCCCTATGAACAAATGAAGATGTTGAATGTATGTTCTGCTCTTTTGTTGTTTAGGGAGAGAAAGGCTGGCTCAGAATAGTCACCAGCGCATACAAAGGCGGCACTGGGAACCAGTACAACCTTGCCATCGAAGATGACTGCATGTATGGAGACCCCATCCTACCCAAAAACTACCTGTAGATGACTTTGATATTCTTTGCAGAGAAAATGCAGTCTTAGATTTGCCAAAAATGATTTTTGATGCTGCCTAAGATCAGTTGCAGAGGTTTGGTTTTAATTGTTTTCAATCTCAGGAATGTTCTATCAGAAATTGTACAGATTTGTTTGTGTAATTCTGCATTTGTAGGCCACTTTTTAATGGACTTTTTACACTACTTGCTGAACTAAAAGGGAAAAGTAGTCCACCATTGTTTTTTTTTATACTAAGATGTTTTAAATGAACCGAACTCGGGCCAAATGGTCATCTAATGACCTTGTGTGCTGAAAAGGTTTTGGGGTTTGCTATATTGTATTAAAAGCAAAAGTACATCGTTTGCTTCTCATTTTGATTTTGCTTTTAATGCATCTGTCAGACCATGTCAACACGTGCAGCCATGGATCGGTCTAATCAATGCACTGTTTTCAATCACACTCTTCAATAAAAGTCTTATCAAGTTCTACTTCGTGTCATTTTATTGTGGGTATTTTTGGTTAAATACTTTAATTTAGCTTAAATTGAGTGGAACAGTAAGTCAATATTAATTACCAACATCTAAACTGGCTTTGTATTCAATTCTAGCTGTGGATCTTTGATTTAAAGACCTCATCAGATGAGAACATTTTTTTTTTTTTTAAGTTAGTTTGGAAATACTTCCAAGAAACATACAGCAGTAAAGCTTCCTCTCAATGCAATATAATAATTTGCATCAAATAAAATTGGCATCCACTTTTACTAAAAACTAAAACCTCATATATATCGTCGCCTTAGAATTATAAGGTTCTATCTGACATTTTTGTCAGAATTGAGTTATTCACATATTCTTATTCTGTGACAACATATTTGCATTATGTGATGTTTCTTTTGTAAGCTGTGTACAGTTTGGGCCTTTTTTTTTTTTAGAAATAAGAGTGGTTATATCTACAGATGTCTATGGAATGCAAACACTTTGAAGCTCAATATCTCAAAAGTGCTCAGAATGCAGATAGAACCTTATAATTCTAAGGTGACGATATATATGTGAAAAATTATGGAAATTAATACTTTTATTTATTAAGGATGCTTTAAATTGATCAAAAGTGGTAATAAATGCTGTTCTTCTGAACATTCTTTTCATCAAAGAAACCTGAGAAAATTCTACTCGGCTGTTTTCAACATAATTTGCTGTTTTTTGAGCAGCAAATCAGAATATAAGAATGATTTCTAAAGGATTGTGTGGCTGGAGTAATGATGCTAAAAATTAAAGTCTGAAATCACAGGAATAAATTAAATTTTAAAATGTATTCAAATAGAAATCAGTTATTTAAAATAGCTAAATTATTTCAAAATTTGACTTTTTGCTGTACTTTGGATCAAATAAATACAGGCTGATTAGCAGAAGAGACTTCTTAAACTTCTGTCCAAAAATGTTTAACTGGTAGTGTACATTGAAAACCTTGAAATAATGCCACTTATAGACTTAGTACAATCACGTTTAATAAAAATGATTACAATATACAAAAGGGAAAACTAACATCACAAATTGTTTTAAAGCAAAAAAAAGTCTTTACACGTTGTGACCTCAAAAACACTTTCAAAGTTCAGCATTCAAGTCAATATTTTCTTTGAAAAGGTCAACACTACAGTTATGTACACTGAAGTTGGCTGTCAGTCCATGAAGAGTGCTCCGGTCCTGTGAGTTGATCAAATGTCCCACTAATTTTGTATGTCAGTTCATCATGATGAAGTTGGACTTGCAGTGAGCTACAATATAAAATTAAAATTTATTAACAGGTACTACAAGTATAAATCTTAATAAATCTAGGTTGCATTTAATAAGTTGCTCCATAAGTCATGGTTATTCTGGATAAAATTATGCCCCCTTTAGAGAAAAAACATACATGTCCTATTCAAATTTCATCAAGCATATGTCAATTTTATAAAAGGACTCACCAATGAACTCAGCTACAGGGTCATGTTCTCCCTCAGTACGGATTGTTCCTGCTATGCTGTCGTTTTCTAAGATGGGCAAAAACAGCTGGACGAAGTCTGAGGTATATGGAGGTGTTATCACATCTAGTACCTGTTTGAAATGAAATGGGGACAAGAAAACCAACCACAGGCTCAATAATGATACTGGCATCATCTATAAAGAAATCAATGACCTGAGCCTCACCTCTGTAACAAAGTATCTGATGAGTGAAATATCTGTGTTGAGCTTCTCAAGACATTTGCGAATGTAGCTGACCACTGGAAGAACATAACCTCGACTCAATAGGTGAACCATACGGTCCAGTAAGGTCTTTTTGAGCTCCAGCTGAAAAAAGGAGAAAACTAATTCAGTCAGAATTTAACACACTGATTTTGCAGTTTTTGCAGTCTTACAAACCTGCTCCATGACATCGAGTTGCGAGTGCTCTGTCTCAAACAGTTTGATGAGCAACTGTAACACCTGAGGATGGAGAAGCTGATGACACGTGCTGATCTGAGAAATAAAGACAAATGCTTATTATTAAACTATGGTGAATCAGTATCTTCATAATAATGGTTTGGGTAGTGACCAGTTTAAAGGGATAGTTCACCCAAAAATGAAAATGATGTCATTAATTACCCTACAAATTAAGATATTACTGATGAAATCTGAGAGCTTTCTGACCCTCCATAAACAGCAAGGTCCTACCATGAGTACATTGTGATATTCTTAAAGGTCCACTGAAGTGCTTTGAAACACATTGTTGTTCAGTTAACACAATTTAAACTTAAACATATCAAGCAGTCCCGCCCCCTTTTTTAAATAGCCAATAGCGTTTCACAGCTTGGGCCAGAGCCTTTGAGCTCAGTAAAGTCACATTTGACAGCGTATGACAGCCACAATCTCATCCATATCGCTATAAATTATACAGTTCGTACAAATGTGTCTGGACCGAAGCAGACTGTGTGCGCACTGCGGCGGACTTCTTTCCACCAATGGAAAGCATATTTACACTGTTTGAATCTTTCCTTATCTTGTTGATCCATATTGGCGAAAGTTAGAGACAGTAAGTTTGAATGCTGTATCTTGTAAATGCAAATTTTGTCACCGTTTTGAAACACACTAGCTTATAGATAACCTTGAGGCTAACATACAGTATCTCACAGAAGTGAGTACACCCCTCACATTTGTTTTGTTAACATTTTATTTTATCTTTTCATGTGACAACACTGAAGAAATTACACTTTGCTACAAAGTAGTGAGTGTACAGGTTGTATAACAGTGTAAGTTTGCTGTCCCCTCAAAATAACTCAACACACAGCCGTTAACATCTAAACCGCTGACCACAGAAGTAAGTACATCCCGTAAGTACAAGTGAAAATGTCCAAATTGGGCCCAATTAGCCAATTTCTCTCCCCGGTGTAATGCGACTCGTTAGTGTTACAAGGTCTCAGGTGTGAATGGGGAGCAGGTGTGTTAACAGGTTCCACCCAGAACAGGCCTCGATATGGTCGACCAAAGAAGTTGAGTGCACATGCTCAGCGTCATATCCAAAGGTTGTGTTTGGGAAATAGACGTATGAGTGCTGCCAATATTGCTGCAGAGGTTGAAGGGGTGGGGGGGGTCAGCCTGTCAGTGCTCAGACTATACGCCGCACACTACATCAAATTGGTCTGCATGGCTGTCATCCCAGAAGGACGCCTCTTCTAAAGATGATGCATAAGTAAGCCTGCAAACAGTTTACTGAAGACAAGCAGACTAGGGACATGGATTACTAGAGACCAAGATAAACTTATTTGGATCAGATGGTGTCAAGGGTGTGTGGCGGCAACCAGGTGAGGAGTACAAAGACAAGTGTATCTTGCCTACAGTCAAGCATGGTATTGGGAGTGTCATGGTCTGGGGCTGCATAAGTGCTGCTGGCACTGGGGAGCTACAGTTCATTTAGGAAACCATGAATGCCAACATGTACTGTGACATACTGAAGCAGAGCATGATCCCCTTCCTTCAGAGACTGGGCAGCAGGGCAGTATTCCAACATGATAACGACCCCAAACACACCTCCAAGACGACCACTGCCTTGCTAAAGAAGCTGAGGGCAAAGATGATGGACTGAGCATCTGTGGGGCATCCTCAAACAGAAGGTGGAAGAGTGCAAGGTCTCTAACATCCACCAGCTCTGTGATGTCGTCATGGAGGAATGGAAGAGGACTCCAGTGGCAACCTGTGAAGCTCTGGTGAACTCTATGCCCAAGAGGGTTAAGGCAGTGCGGGAAAATAATGGTGGCCACACAAAATATTGACACTTTGATCCCAATTTGGAAATTTTCACTTAGGGGTGTACTTACTTTTGTGGCCAGCAGTTTAAACATTAATGGCTGTGTGTTGAGTTATTTTGAGGCGACAGCAAATTTACACTGTTATACAAGCTGTACACTCACTACTTTACATTGTAGCAAAGTGTCATTTCTTCAATGTTGTCACATGAACAGATATAATAAAATATTTTCAAAAATGTGAGGGGTGTATCTACTTCTTTGAGATTCTGTATTCAAAAGCCCCCCAAAAAATCAAAAACTGTCCCGGGAGAAACTCACTATTGTTGTTTTCTCTGTGCACAAAAAGTATTCTTGTAGCTTTGTAAAATTATGATTGAGCCACTGATGTCACATGAACTGTTTTAACAATGTCCTTCCTACCTTTTTGGGCCTTGAACGTGGTAGTTGTGTTGCCATCTATGCAGCACAGACAGCAACACAAAGACGGACAAAAGTCTTACGGGTTTGGAATGACATGATTATTAATGACATGAATTTCAGTTCTGGGTAAACTATCCCTTCAAATTCACATATAATAGTGTGAGATGGAGGTAAAGTTTACCTCATCCAGCAGTGCTAGATGGACAGGAGTGTGGTCCGTCTGTAGCTGGAAGTAACGAGGCTCAGACACCGTCCAGTCGACCCACTTCAGTACTCCCATTGCTACCACTGGAAACCTGAAACAGAAACCCAGAAATACCAAATGTATAATCTTATAAGACTCCACCATTCAAAAGGTCAGTAAAGTTTTTAAAAACTAATTAATTCTTGTATTCATCATGAATGCATTAAATTGTTCAAAAGCGACAATAAAGACATTTATAATGTAACAAAATATTTACATTTCAAATAAATTCTTTTTTTTTGAACTTTCTATTCACTGAACTATATAAATGTGTTTGTTCTTACCTTATGCACTGGTATAATGTGCTGAGTTCTGCTACTAGCTCAGTAGCTCCCTTGTTCTCATTGCAGCAGAGATTATGAACCGTCTCAATGGCCTTTGAGGTCGACTTCAGCTCATCCTTATTTATATTCACACGCTTGTTCTAGAAATAAGTAATATTTCATGTAATATAAAATACACAAGATTTCTGAGAAATATGTATTTTATTGTACAGTATGCGTGTAATGTGTTTTAATACACACCTTTTTCCATGTTTCCACAACACTAGCAGCATACGCTAAGATGTGGATGTATTTGTGCTTGTGGTCCTGGTTGATTTTAGCTCCAGGTTTAAATAGCGACTGCATAAACAGATCCAAAAATGCAGGAACTCGGATCTATGTAGAGAGAGGACTGTTTAGTTACCATCAGTTTAGTCAATACAGTTTTCTATAGTTATTTATTAAAGGAACAGTTACAAGTTACAGATACAAGATGTAAATGAGTTTGTTTCTTCTTTGGAACAGATTTGGAGAATTTTTGTTAAAATGCCTTAAAATTGAATAAGTTTCTTACAAACATGCAGCTTTTCACTTCACAACACATTAAATGATGGAATGGTGTATGTTTTATCAGTTGTTTGGACTCTCATTCTGATGGCACCCATTAACTACAATGGATCCATTGGTTGGCAACTTGTGTAATGATACATTTTTCCAAATCTGTTCTGATGAACAATTATACTCATCTATATCTTGGATAGCTTGGAGGCAAGTAAATCTTCAGCAGAGGTTCTTAAATTCTTAAAGCTAAAAACATTAGAAATATAGTATATTTATGTGTATTTCATAACTTAAACATAAATACACAATGGGTTAAAATTATTAAGTGTATTTCTCTGCATTTCTATATATTTCCGTCTCAAAAACGTGAAATTGTATGCTACAAATATTATTGTCGATGAACAATTTTGTAACAATTTGCTTATGCTCCTCTATTATTAGTCACTTTGGATTTAAGTGATAGCTCACTCAAAAATGAAAATTCTGTCATTAATTCCTCACCCTCATGTCATTCCAAAACCATAAGACCTTTGTTCATCTTCGGAACAATATAATATAGTCAAAAATATCTTATTTGTGTTCCGAAGATGAACAAAGGTCTTATGGGTTTGGAACGACATGAGGGTGAGAAATTGATAACAGAATTTTAATTCTTTTAAACTGTTGGTTAAATGTGCAAATGTAAAATGTCAATTCTGACCAGCTCTACAGGAGGTGGATCCATGCTACTGAACATCTTGAACAGGACTGTGATGTCTGCTGGGTTCAGAGCCCCTTTGGAAAGCATGGCACCGAGAGCCTGGCATGCGCGTGGATATGCAGCAGCTGTTCCCAACGCTAATGTGATCTGACTGGCATCATGTCCCCTAAATACAGAAAACAAATCAAAAACATAATTATTATTAATTATCATATCAATAATGTAGATAAAACTACTCAAGAGTGTTACACAAAAGCACCTCTCATGGGCATATTTCTGTACTTCTTGTCCAATTCGTCGCATTGCTGAGCCGCCCTGCTCCTCCTGAGCGAGAATGGACATCATGGCCTGAGCAAACAAGTATGTGTGCTCTCCATGACACACCATCTTCTGCTCAAAACACACATAGGGATGAGATCTGATCATGAAAAAACAACCACAGCCACCTTAAAAAATACCTGTGATGCTCACCGCAAATTCAGGCAGATTTTTCTCCAGGTTCTGTTCTCCTCCATCCAGCAGTGTGGCGAGAGAGGTTCGTAGGACTCTGGAGAAAACCTCCAACTGTTGACAGGCTGTGGACACGCTTGTGATCTCTCCTTGGTATCCTGCATCTGAAATCAACTACAGACAACATACATGATCAAGGAACATGTTTTAGCACTACATAAATTGTTTTTAGCAATATGAGCAACTTTATCTCACTTCAGCCCATTTTTTATTACCTTGACAGTGAAGTTGAGCATCAGGCAGTCTGGATGAGCCTCAGCCAGTTTATAGAACAGATCTCTCCATGTTGTGTGTGCTATCATCTGCTCCAGCCATGCTGGTGTCTAAACAGACATGAACATGCTCATTAGCCTGATAAGTCAAACTATAAGTAGCAAAACATTTTTTTAAATTATTGTTATCAATATTTAAAACAGTTGAGAATTTCTTTTTTCTTTGATGAATAGAAAGATTGAAAGATCAGCATTTATTTGAAATAAAAAGCTTTTGTAACATTATACACTATACCATTCAAAGAACAGTATGTATATTAGTACTTAATATTTTTATTTAGCAAGGATGCTTTAGGTTGATCAAAAGTGATGATAAAGACATCTATAATGTTATAAAAGTTTTCTACTGAAACTGAACTTTCTATTCATCAAAGAAACCTGAAAAAAATTCTACTTAGTTTTCTACATAATAATATTAATAAATGTTTTGAGCAGCAAATCAGAATATTAGAATCATTTCTGAAGGTTCATGTCCTGGAGTAATGATGCTAAAAAAAAACAGCTCTGAAATCACAATAATAAATTACATTTTAAAATATATTCAAATAGAAAACAGTTATTTTAAATAGTAATTTTACAGTTTTTGCTGTAATTTAGATCAAATAAATGCAAGCTTGGTGAGCAGAAGAGACTTCTTAAAAAAATAAAAATAAATAAACATTAAAACTCTTACTGTTCAAAAACGTTTGACTGCTAGTGTATATATACTTTAATTGTTGAAATTACTAATGCTTTTGGAAATAACTAAAAACAGGCTACAGTCTACAGTATTTATGTAACATAAATGGAATCTTTATAAATAAAATGAAAAAGAAAAAAAATTTTTAACCTTTTGTAACCACTTAGTACATCTTAAAAATGAAAAGAAACAAATGCTAATCCCTGAAATAAAGAAAAAAAAAATACTTCCAACAAATTATTATAGAAACTGTATATCTTATTAAAATAAAATATAGATGTAATTCATCTTTATATATATATATATATATATATATATATATAAAAAAAACTCACCTCTCCCTCAACAGTGAAAATAGAATCTGCTTTCTGAGGGTCAAAGTGTTTAATCAAAAGACTCTTCAAATGATTCTCCACACGCTCCTGCACCTGAGCGGGCTCCACACCTGAAAAGGTGAAATACACAAAAGTCAGTGTTTAAAACTGACAATATTTTTTATAACAGGTGTGACTCTCAAACTGCCACGTTCAAGTTTTTATATACACTTTTACATACACTTTTAGTTTTTTATTTATTTATTTTTCGCGCCTTAACGGTAAATAGCACTTCTGTAACCATGGTGACATTGACACGGTCCAATAAGAACGCGAGTTCGTCCGTTAATTAATCTACAGCGGCTTTTATTTCTGTATTTGAAGACGTGTGAAGACGACAAAACTGACGAAAGCGGCTCCGGAGGACAAAACTGACTGTATTTAAAACCTTCAGATGACACACACAGCTGATATCTACATCTCTGTAAGTAACCAAAACGACACACGCACGAAAACAGAGACAAGCGCGACTCTTTCGCACTGTATAACGTGCCAGACAACTAGTTATACCAAAGACTTTATATATAGTAACATAAATGGCCTTACAGTGACTCTGGTTTTACTAGTTATTCATATTAGTTGTCCAGTACGTTCCCGTTGTGCATAATATTAAGTATAAACCATTCTACAAAATTGGTGCGACGTCAGAGTTGGAAACGTCTAGACAAAAATGCGTCTTTTTCCACATATTTTGTATGTTATGCAAATTGTATAATATCCAAGTTACACATTTCTAGTAACTGTGCAGCTAATTCTCATATTGCATTTTCGTTCCAAGTTTTGGAATATTTGTCTCTCCCCAAATTTGTCACTACTGAAACACAGCAATACATAATTTAATACGAAGTGTTATATTGACCTAGTAAGATATATTTTTTTGCTATTTTATTAATACGTTTTTAGAGGTAAATCAATAACAGTTACCATTTTAACAATATTTCAAGTGTGATTTATTAGATTTGTTGTATTTTAAGGCATAAAGTTGATCATACTGATTTCAAAGTTAAGGATTCATTAGTTTGAATACACATTGAACCAAAAACACAATCATAACATCTTAGTTGATAATTCAGTATACTGTATTTTTGACAAAGCATCCCATGTTTCAGTCGTGACTGCACATTTTCGGTAGCGACAGTAATGCTTTGCTAGCGACCACATCACATTACAGAATCTTAACTCAAACCAGAACACTACTAAAACATACAAAAATACTAAATATTTGCATTAGTGTACTTAAATGTAGTCCCCCCCCAATAAAGGATAATGTGTTCCCTTTTGTCACTACCGAAACAATGATGACATGTTAGATACTTTTGAGCTCATCTCAAAGATGCTAATCAGCACATGATTAGCTATCACAATTCTGAACATTGTACACATATAAAAATGAAATGTCATGGAATAACTTAAAAAAAGCGTGCTTAATTGCAGAAAAAGTTTTCTAGTGACGTTTCTTAAAGTTATGTCAGATTTTCAGACTTCTGAACACATTTACCTTAAAGTGATCTACTTATCATGTAACTATGAGAGAGAGGGACACATAAATATTTAAAAATTACGTGAACTTTTATAATTTACAAATACATTTTTTTTTAATAAAAAATAAATTATATATATATATATATATATATATATATATATATATATATATATGTGTGTATTAACTTTTAAACTTTTATTTAACTTTAAAAAAAAAAATCTAAATATTAATTTTAAAAACAACAATGGAATAAAATGCAAACATTTTTTCAATATTGTTTTCTTTTCTTGTTATTGTTATTTGCATTAATTTGCATCAATTCTATAGAATGGCCCATATAGGATATTTGGGCAACATATTCACTGACCCATCTGGATGAGCCACTCCGCCAGTAGATTGACCGTCTGTGCGACAGCAGAGTAGTTCTCTGAGAGCAGCTGGATGACATGTTCAGGTGAACCACCTGCCTGGAAATACCTGCAGAGACACGAACACAAATTCACATGCACTCACCGAAGTTGCTGTGAATCATCTTTCCCTTTTTATCTATAGAAATCACCCTCTCTCCATTTGGGTGACTTACGTTTTCAGGGTGTTAAACACGGTGGGCTCCATGATGTAGTCTCGACTGGAGAATTTCTGCAGACAGTCCTCCTGAACTTTTCCATCAGCCTCAGCATCCCCGTATCCATCCTCCTGGAGCGACAGACCCAAGTAAAAATAAAGTGTACTTAAATGCGCTAAAAAAATTACTTAAATACAAGCAAGTCCATTTGTTTTTTGTGCTAAATAAAATTCTAAAACTTAGACAATATAAATACACTAATTAAAAGTATATACTTCAGCAGTACTTCAGTGCAATTTCTAACGTATAATAAAAAACACTGATATTTAAATAGATTTTTAGTACATTGGGAAAAAAGCATACTACCGCAAAAATATATAGAGGACTTTTATTAGTAAATTTCTTAAAAGTGTGCTTTGAATGATTGAAAAATTAGTTCAATATTAGAACACTTTTATTAACACATTTATTTTTTTATTTAAAATAAATTATATTTGATTTAAAATATATTTTAATGTAATAGCTATAAGTACATTTTCCCAACTGTGCTACTTAAACACTGTTAATATAAATACACTAATTAACATTAAAGCTTAAATTGATTTTAAGTGTAGTTAGATAATGTACACCAGAAGTGTTTTATAAATGCAATGTTCAGAAGTGTGCTACAGTCGCTTTACATAATTTATTTTGTGGATTTTTATATGTAATATTACTCTATTTGAGTTCTATTTGGATTTTCATGAAAAATACAGTTAAAAAAATACTTCATTACAATGTTTTTGACGAAAGAGATACGGTTTTGTTTGTTTGTACATTACATACCATACCTGTGCTGCATTGTTGTATCTATGTGGTAATAGGGTAATTACCATTTTAGTTTATAGGTGTTTACATTTACATGAATTACATTTACAGTCATTTTGATCAAGTGTATTATTTCTAACATTCAAAATTGAATTTATTAATGATGGAAAACAACAGCTTCATGAAGTCACTATACAATAGGTGTAAAACATGCACCAAAAATTACAGTAAGTATACTTTTAGCATAAAATACTTAAAGTGCTACTAATGACATAGTAATAGCGTACTTTATTGTACTATTTAAACTACATAAACATGTCGTTAAGTATATCATATAAAGGAAATGTTAACATATTTACAATACATTGAAAATGTATGATTTAATAAAAAAAAAAATGTGTGTAATACATTCTAAATACATTTTGTATATATTCATTATATATTATTCTTATATTTTAAATAAGTAATAAGTGTATTTTCTGTGTATGATGAGTATATTTAAACGTGTATTGTACTACAAGTAACTAAATACATTTTATACAGAGGAAGTATGTTAAAAGCACAGTCGAGTACACCTAGATGTTCTTAAGATTATCCTAAATAATATTTTTAGCATATTAAGTGCGAAATTAGTGCGTTTAAGTACATTATGGAAGCGTATTTCGGTCCACTTTTTTTTACCAGGGAAAGAGGGGAAACTGTCAAGCGATCTTTTAGTGGCGAAACCGTGGCATAACAAGATATTCTTAGTGCATATGACCATCTAACATATTAACTGTCGTTATTAAAATATGATAATTAATCATCTGAAATACTGTCGTGTGCTTATGCACATCTGCGACAGCACTATCTATTATTTTTTTCTTTTTTTGACATGGCACCATGGTAATTCCATGCTTTTGTCCATTGTACAATCATGGATTTTGCACATGTTCCATGTTATTATTTTAACTACCTTGTAGTTCCATGTAAATAATACGGTATACGAATATGGCACCACGACAGTACTTTTTGTAAATTTACTATATGAAAAGCAAAGCAACACCTGGTTTCAGGATTGTAGCTAGTAAATCAGACTAATTTCATTATCTTGGTGACTGTGGTGTGATTTCAGTAAACTACCATGTTGCCGTCTTGTCCCTCCCATTCTCCAGCATTGCTGTAGTATTCTTCGTCCATTGAGAAAAAGAAACGATTTCTTTAATCCAGAAAAACGTCTGTTTACAAAACACGTACGAGAACACCGAACGGCGCGTTTATTATACGTCATTTGAAAACGAAATAGAGCGCTTCCTTCTGGACTGGCGTGAACTACACACTGGGAAAATATGTCGTTGACTGTGACTAGAATAAGTGACTATAATGACTACAAAAATAAATAGAAATGTTTTATTCCTAAATGTGTATTTTTACACAAGTGTCAAACACTATTGTTGTATTCGCTTTTGAAACAACGCGTAGAAAGGATGTCACGTGATATGTGATACTTTTTTTCAGCGCTGTTCGCTCTGTACCAATTAATGTTATTACTGTTTATATTTAGTAAATATATATCGACAGATTTCTGGAGCATATTTCAAGTGATTTAAATTGAGTATACCTACCTATTTAAATGTCTCCAGTATGCTATCCAGTGGAAGATTCTGCCTTTTGGGCCGTCAAGCGCCCTCTGGAGGAAAACAGCGTTGTGTCCCACAAGGAAAAATGTATTTGCTAGAAATGTGTGCAGCCCAATGGGAGTGCTGTAACTCCTAAACTGTCAGAAGAGCCATTTTGAGCAGAGCTGTTTGAAATCATCCTGGTCACTCAAATCAATGGCAACTTTATCCAGAAGTAAAGTTTAGATCCAGCTTCTGTACACACTTTGTGTGCATTTGGTATCGAGAAAACTGGATAAAGTGTAATCTATATTGAATACTAAAAACATATTCAATGAAATGGTCTGGGTTTAGACTGAGATATTACATGGGTTTTAAAGGTTTGTATAATATTTATCATTAAATGTTACTGACATTTTAAAGAAAATGGTTAATATAACTCGTATGTGTAGTTCCTCATATATCAGTCGATAGCTCCAGCAGATGGCGCTGAATTTGGGTGTATTGAGAAATACATCCAGTCCAGTAGGTGTCCCAACAGTTTATGGGGTGTTGAGAGATAAACACTGAATAAAAGCTTCCTACAAAAAGGAATTTGCTTTCAAAACCTAATAATGCAAAAAATAAATGTCCAATGATTTAGATCTGGAATACTTTGAAAACCAAAAAGCAACCTTGTGTCATGAAACTATATAGAAATGTGTAATGAATTTAGGATATGTGTAGGTCCTTATGGATTCTAATAATCCAACTAATAATATTAATGTGAATAAGACTGTTCAGAAACAATCCCAAATGCTCAGTCAAGAATAAATGTGTAGCTGTTGCAGACCTTGACTTTAGATATCAGTATTTTTCAATTTAATAATGATCAAACAAGCTCAGCTGAATTGAAACTAATTTAAGCTAAATACTAATACTAATCTAAATACTGTGAAATGTAATTCTGTATTTACTCATAATAAGATGAAAATCTGAATAACACTAATGTTACTCTCTACACTACATAGTGTGTTCGGCTTGATGTTTAAAACCCACTAAAACATCAGTAGGTTTCATTAGGAAATGTGAAACTAAAGGCTTATGTTTTATTATATAAGCTAATGTTGTAAAGTGCAACCTCAAATTTATTATGTTTACTGTATAACACTCCTCTAATGGCTGTGGCTTGAACTGCTGGTGCTGACATCAGCTAATACGTTAAAAAATAGCCTCTTTTGTTTGGTTTAAAGATCATAAACATGTGACTCCAAACATCAAAGAGTATTACAAAATATATAAAATGAGCAGATCTGTAAATTTGGTGTTTGATGCTACAAATCATCTATCACCTATAAAATAATAAATTCAAAAGTTCATTTAGTCTGTTTTAAACACTACAATTAATACCAGTCTAGTCACTATTTTAAAAGTGACAGGAGTGTACACTAATGTAAGCTTCCTATTTACTTTTAAAAGTGATAAAGCAAATTTGCTTGAAAAATAAATAGAAGTTGAAATAAATAGAAGTCATGATTATCCATGTGCCTGCCCGCAAAACATATGAGTGTAGTTTAAGGACAACAAATGATTTCCAAAATCATATTAAGGTACGCATTGCATAGTGCCATTGAAACCGTCAGTTTAGGCAGCAAATGATAACCTCATTTCTCTTCTTTAGAAACATGTAGCAAATGGTATATTAGACCTTTAAGAACCACCATCACTGTAAGAGCAACTACATTATCCTTTATAGTTTGATTTGGGCCAAAAAACAGAGTTAGCCTTGTGAAAAGAGTGTGTGCATGTGTGTGTCACTCAGACAGTGTTACACTCTTCTTTTACTGCTGTAATTTGAATCTTTGTACAAAATGTACAGTAAGTGTGAGAGACATGGAAAAAAGCAACATATACACTGAAAACACTTCTTATAGAGACAGAGTCAGGCAAGGGGGCGTTTGGTACTCAAATCTCACTCACTTATTGCTGCAGCGAGTCTGAACTAGAAAATAAACTTTTAAAAAGTAAACATACTAAAATGTCATAGCTTAACATCTCCCCCCACCCCATCCCATCACAAAAAAAAAAAAAAAAAAAAAAAAAAATTAGATAACACCTGTACCACATTTTGCAGAAAACACAACCGGACCAAACCGGTTAGACATTAGAGTTTTTGATTCAAATTATGGCGTTTTGGAATAAAAAAAAAAACAAACAAAAAAAAAAAGTATAAAATGACAAATAAATAAAACAAAAATAAATACTTTGTTTGTGTAACAAAGTGGACCATTAGAGCACCAAAAGCTGGCCCCTGCTTTCATGTGATTGGGTAGCAGGACAGGAAGTGTGGTACAGAGAGGGTTACGATTGGTCATTGTCCGGTGATGGGCGGCCTCTTTTTGTTAGTATGTCAGTTTGTAGAGCAGCTTTTTTCTTTTCTTTTTTCCTTTTTCTTTTTTTTTCCTTTTTTTGTTTAATATAAAGAAATAAACATGAATACCATGGGAGGGGGGATATGAACCCAATATCTGACTGTGCAGCTATCAAAACAATTTGTACACTTAATACATCGACAGATTTGCTGTCTTTTTCACTCTTTTTTAGCAGAGGAATTTGGTTTTTTACGAAGAGACAAGCAATGTTTTTGCATTTGGATTATTTTCTCCTTCAACAGAGTTAAAGCTAAAAAAGAAAAAGAAAAAAGAAAACAAAAAAAGCCCCACACCCTGCCTCTAAAAAGGTTGACTATTGTCGCAGATTGAAAAAGGCAAAGAAAACCTGTAAAAAGCAAACATATATATATAAATAATATATTTACACATATAAATATATATATTTATATATACTGTATATAATGTTTCTTGCTTTGTACTACACAGCATCAGGCGTTTCGTCTTGATCCTAAAACAAACCAGAGGCAGGTTAAACGAATGAAAATAAAAAACAGAGGGGACGTGACAGACAGCAGCTCCCCCCAGTAAAAGTTGCACTCAGGCACCGATCTGACACCGGCATCGTGCGTTTTTCGCTCTTAAATTGTACAGGGAGGCCGGTTCGAGATCAGCGGCAACTTCCACCCAGAGTCTGATGAGCAAACAGGCAATTGGGGAGGGGGTCGGGAGGTCAGAGTTCAAGGGAATCGACAGAGGCAGGGCAGAGCCAAACAGCGCAATGAAACATATCTTACTTACATCTTAGCTCATTTTACACGTACAGTCGTGATCAAGGCACAGGGAGCTTCTACAAGTTACTTTTTTCTTCAATAAAGTTGTACAAAATAATACATTTTACAGTCTGTACAAGAATAATGATCCAGCAGAGAAATCAAAAGACAGACCAAAAGCCAGGCTAAAGGGGAGGAGAGGAAGTCGGAGGGGAGGAAGGGGGGAAAGAGAGAAAGAGAAAAGAGAGAGAGAGAGAGAGCGACTAGGCCATCCGTTAGACGTCCTTCTCATGTCTCGCGTCATTACTCGGTCTTACCCTCGGTCTGATGAAGTCCCCACGTGTCAGTGTACAAGATTTTTGCAGCAGGGAGAAGACAGACAGAGAGAGAAAGATAAGGGGAGGAGAAAGAGAGAGGAATGACACTCAGAAAACAGAAGGAGAGAGCAACCAGGAAAACAGGAGGTTTAAAATGGTGCATATTTGCACACGCCAACACACAAACTGGGGAAACTAACAAACAGAAAAAGGCTGTATTATTACAGGAATATCATATTAAATATATATATATATATATATATATATATATATATATATATATATATATATATATATATATATATAGTTTGAACTACATATATATAGTTTGGATTTTTTTGCACTGCATTTAGTTCACTGTTCTGCATGAATCTAGCATTGCATGCGCTCGCCTCTCCTGTGATGCATCTTGAGAAGCGAGTCATGTGATGGGTCTTGTGTTCAAGTCATTCTCTGCTCCACACGCAAAGCAACCCGGGGCAGTAAATGCTCCAAACCCTCCGTTTTTGTTGGGGGGGAAAAAGACATTTTGCTCTACATTCTGTTTTTTTGTTTCGTTTTGTTTTTTTAAACATACGGTCCGTCATTTTGCTCTCCTCCGGGGGGTGGGGGCGGGGGGGTGGTTTTGGGAAAGGGGAAATGGGGGGACGCGCCAGGCTCGCACAGGCACTAAACGTTCAACAGGACCAAAACGGTGGAGGATAAGAATAGCGTGTATGTCTTGTGCGTGCGCATCAATATAAGTAACGTGTGTTTAGGCATATGATGGGGGGAAAAAAGACAGGTTTGACATGTAACATACATAGGACTGCGGGTCAGGAGTTTAGCTGGACGCATTATGTGTCTGTATGTGTACGAAATGGCTTCCTTGTCCTGAGCAGTCCTGGACAGTTTTTTTTTCCTTCCCTCTTTTCTCCCCCCCCTCCCTCTCCCTCTCACATGTTTTGTTTTCCTCTCTCTCTTTTTATTAACATCGTTAGTCCTTGGCTGTGTTAACAAGTCTTTTTGCCAGATATCACAGCCACGCTTTCATCAGTAACACAGTGCGTCCCCTTGCCCCAGCCCCTAGTCACTCAGGATGGAGAAAGGCCATGTGTGTGTGTCTGTATGTATATATAGGAATATATATACATACGCATATGTATATATATATATATAATATGCATGTGTGTGTGTAAGTGTAAGAGGTGGGGACTCATCAGTTTGAAGGTTCGTGGTTTGATATTGGGGCGTGATGTAGGGCAGGGGGGCCTAAAGAAAGTTCAGGTGGTGAGTTTGCGTCCCGTCATCCCTGCTGCGATCACAAGAGTTCGTACTGTCGTAGGTGCATGCGCTGGATGATGTCTCTGCAGTCGTTAAACACTCGGCGGATGTTTTCCGTGTCCACGGCGCAGGTGAAGTGGGGGTAGCAGTAGTGCCGGCCGTCTCCACTCGCTGTACTGATCCTCTATATAGACAAAATGACAAAAAAAAGAAGGTTATTAGGACTGGCAAGATGGCATGGTTTAAACTGCAATGCAAGTGAGTCTCTAAAAATACAAATCAAAAACATTTACTTTAATAAAAATCCCTTTCTACAGAATTGGTGCAAACTGCTGTATCGCAACCAAAAAACACTATAGTGTAACGATACACCAAGTCCACGGTTCGTTCGGTCTGCTGTTGGTCTAGGGTTTAATGGCATGGCACCAGCAATGCTAAAGAACATTAGATTCACTTAAATTAATAATAATATCAATAATTGCTATGTTAGATCATGTTAAATAGTGCATTAACAAATTAGACTTCAAACTGTTGGTTTGTAAAATTTTACCAAAAATATATTGCCTTAATTTTTAATAAACTTAAATAATGCCTAAATAAAGCAAACAAGTCATTAGACAAAATTAATTAGGCTACATATAAAAAATTGCATGTGCCATGGATAAATAAAATTGAATAGCAGAAAAGTATTTTTATCAAATAACTCAATCTGACAGTCGGGAGTTCGCTTGCAGAGCAAACTTAGCCGGGATATTATCAAGGCCATTTGTGCATTTTGAAGATGAGGTAGGATTCCACTCAATCCGTCTCACAGAAAGTTTTAAAATGACTGATAGTCTGTTTGGATTCAACCTACATGCTGTAAAACTTTAATGTTCACGGGAATTTTCCACTTTATAATTGCAAAATCTGTGTAGCTTTTTCTGTGGACGCACTTTTTGTAACAGCACGCTGAGAACGTCAGCTAAACCCTAAGAATTCACAACATTTTTACAATATTGCTCTCATTGTAACGTTATGTATATTACAGTTTACTTGCAGTGCAAACTAATTAATATTCTGCATTTCTGTTTTGAGCTGCGCATGCTGAAGATGACAAGTAGAACGAAGCAGTTTGATAGCGGGTTTTAATCAATGGGATTTAACTTATCAGATTTATCCATTATAAAATACTGTGTGTCATTTATACTACATATTATATAATATACTACATATAATACAATATTACAACTTACACAAAATTACCCAAACAAGTGTCTGCGCTGCTTTGAATGTCTACTATTGTGGATGCATTCTTCACGCAACAAGCAGAAACAAGGCAAACTCTAAAAATTCACATCGTTTTATTATAATGTTGTTCTTATTTTAATATTAAGTATACGACAGTCCCAGACTGTCAGTTATTAATATTCTGCATTGTTGTTCGTACTGCTGGCGCTGGATGCTAAAGAGATCACTATAACGCTAGTACTATAATGACGCGCTTTACTGCAGCCAGCGTAATTCAACCAAATGCGTCTTATACGAGATAAATAATATATACACGGTGTAGATGTATATAAACAAAATATTGCAACTTACAGTTTCACAAAAGGCTGTGAGTGACTCCACAAGTGAACTTGACTGTTCTAGTCATAAAAATATAACTCTGTGGACTCATTCTTTCCATAACAACGCACTGAAACATGCCATATTTTTACAGTTGTGTTCTCTATTATAACTTTGTGTAGCCTATATGACCGACTGGTTTTTGCGGTTTTTCTGTTCAGTTTGAATATCGTTACACCCCTAAAAAAACACATTTAAAAAGCATTTAAGTATTCAGATTCAAAATATCAGTAAGCTTAATGTATATAAAATTATAATTTAGTGGGTACTTGCAATTGCGAAGTGGCTGTGCCGAACCCTAACCCCCAAATTTCAACGTATGAAAACAATAATGAATAATTTTTGCATTTTATTCCATTGTTGTTTTAAAAAAAAAAAAAACTTTCTGATTTTTGATTTTGTAAAGTTACAAAAAATAAAAATAAATAAAAAATTAATGTATATTATTTTATGTGTCCCGCATTTTTCATGTCACTACCATAACACTATGTTTTAGTCCATTGGCTGAGACTGCATTTTAACCACACCCCTATATTTATGATCAGGAAATATTCCTGTCTCTCTCTCTCTCTCTCTCAAAGCTACATGGAAGGTAGATATGTCCCATCATTTTGAGGTAAACAGTTTTCAAATGTCTGAAAATTTGTGTAACTTTTAAGGAACGTCACTACCGAACTACAATTAAGCACACTTTTTGGTTACTCCATTAAATTTAGTTTTTATATGTGTACAACTGTTCAGAACTATATATGAAGACTTAAGATGCAAAAGCCTCTAAATCCAACTGACATCTTTCTTTAAAAAAAAGCATTTTTATCAGGTTCTGATGTATAGGTTTCTATGTAAGTACTGGTACTTCTGATTGGGCTGAGGGTGGGATTTTAGCGAGTTTGTAAAAGTAAAAGTATTTGATGAACGTATAATTTGTGTTACTTTATTGTTAACATTAATATTGTGAAATAATATTACAACACATTTTTTTTATTAATTTCTGTGATGCAAAGCTGCGTTTTCAGCAGTCACTACTCAAGTCTCCAATGATCCTTCAGAAATCATTCATATATGCGGATTTGCTGCTTAAGATTTTTTTTATTATTAATATTTAAAACAGTTGCTTGGAAAGAATTTTTCATTCTTTGATTAACAGAATGCTTCAAAGAAAAGTATTTATTGAAAATAGGATTTTTTGTAACACATTAAAATGTCTTTACTGTCACTTTTGATCAATTTAATGCATCCTTGCTGAATAATAGTATTCATTAAAACTTTTGAAAGGTAGTGTATTTTTAAATAATGTGGGTGATGTTTCCCATGATCATTTTGGTGCCATAGAAGAACCAGACTCACCAAGAACTCATCTCGGATGAAATATTTTGCTCTCGTAACTCGCGGATCTTCCCCTTGCTCTGGTGTTGCTGTTAGGAAGAAAGTATCTTGTTAAAAACACCAATGGCATGATATATCAATACAAGAATTTGTATTCAGTTCAACTATACAGACTAAAAATCATTATTCTATTTTACTGACCATCATCTGGTGTAGTGTAGCGTGCAAACTCGGGGAAGTAATCCTCAATTTTTGATTTTCCCGCCAAGACCTTTTCAGCCAGTAAGTCCTGCTTGTTTAGGAACAGAATGACAGAAATAGTTCGAAGCCACCTGGAAAGCAAGGGAAGAAAAAAGTTAAGAGTTTTTTAGAAAACGTGAGTGGCACAGAAATATACTATTATTAAGCCCTCTTCTTTTAACATGTGTAAGCATGTTTTAGGCGTCTAAAGGGTACCTGTTATTCCAGATGTTCTTGAACAGGTTAAGTGCCTCCTGGAGTCTGTTGGTCTGATTGTCCTCTCTGAGCACCATGTTATAACTGCTGCTGGCTACCACGAAAATGATGGCTGTCACGTCTGTAACAAGGGGGAAAATAAAAAAAAGTGTATATTTTGAATAAGAAATGCAAACGATTCATCATAAAAGTACATAAAACACTACTTATTAAACCAATATATTGGCCAGACTAATAAAATGTGTGTCATCATAGCGAATACATCAAATAATAGCCAAAATAAATAGTAAAAATGAATTTTAGTAATAAAAGCACAACATTTACCATTAAAACACTGGATCCATTTCCTGCGTTCGTCTCTCTGTCCGCCAACATCAAACATACTGCGCAAAAAAAAAAAAAAAAAAAAAAAAAGAAGACATTAGGAAACACATTAGTTAGGTGGTCACAGAGTCTGACATGGACCGGTTTACATCAAACACTTATTATTACTATTTATTTGTAAAAGTGATTATGAAAATGTATGACTCTGGACCACAAACCTTAATTAATTAGTCTTAATTAGCATGGGTATATTTGTAGCAATAACCAACAATACACTGTATGGGTTAAAATTATCGATTTTTCTTTTATGCCAAAAATCATTAGGATATTGATTAAAGATCATGTTCCATGAAGATATTTTGTACATTTCCAATCGTAAACACATCAAAACTTCTTTTTTGACTAGTAATATGTATTGCTAAGAACTTATTTGGACATTTTTAAAAGGTGATTTTCTCAATATTTAGATTTTTTTTTTTTTTTACCCTCAGATTCCAGATTTGCAAATAGTTTTATCTCAGCCAAATATTGTCCTATCCTAACAAATCATACATCAATGGAATGCTTATTTATTCAGCTTTCAGAAAAAATTGTAGCACAGTGAAGAAGTCTCACGAAAGCCTCAAACTCACTGAAAATTAACTTTGTCCACTTGGAATCTTGTCTCGAAGATCCCGGAAGTCAGAACTCTGCATCTGAGCAAGTCCTGAGAGACAGAAGCAACAAAGGGATATCACATTTACAATAAAAGACACCTTTAAAATCAGACACCATAAGAGAACGATGCTTCTTAAGAACAAGAAAGCAGGCTCCCAAAGATATAAGCCAAAAATATACACTTTAACATCAATGTCTGAATCCCATCATGTGGATACACACCTGATCAGTGGGAGTATAGTCGCTCTGTTTCACAGTGTCGATCCTGTCCAGGAAACTAAAAAGAAAAAGAGATAACATTAACAATTGTCCAGTATGTCTCAACACTTCCTTTTAATTAATAGGGTAAGACTGATTTAGGAGATGCAAATAAACACTGAGTAATGCGATGACAGAGAGCTGGATTTATTCCAAACAAGTCAGGACAAGGAATTAAAGAATGTCGTTACGCACAACCCAATGTTTAGTCATTGGCGAACAATCACCTTACATCTGGAAAGCATCCCTAAAAAGGTATTACCATATGACTACTTTATTTATAAACTCTACTGTGCTATTCCGTGGTGCCATATCGTCAATCCCTAATAACCATTTGAAAAACTGTTGAAAAATCATTCAAAAGTAACTGCGGATTTACACAGCCCCAGTGAGCATCAGCTAAACTTTCACACACACATTTTCAAATCACCGCACGACACAAGGAAAAAAGAAAAATGGCAGCTGACACAATCTGCAGCTGCGGCATCAGCCAGCAGGTGGCGCGTGTTTGTGCTGGAGATCAAAGCAGGCAGGGTTCTGAGTCATACTGATCAGAGAGCGCTCAGTCAGACGCTGCTCTAGTCAATGGATCGGCTCTAGTGGGAGGAAACAGAGAGGGGAAGAGAGGGCAAAACAGAGGGAGGGAGGGGGATCAAGAAACGCTGTCTTAGTCGAGCTGCTATCCGGCAAAAAACGGCTGCAAGATGGTGGGACGGCTCAAACTCGCCTCCTTGTCCTTTATGCACGCAGCGGAGATCCTAAAGACGCTCATCAGAAACAAGAGTATGGCTGATAAAAATCGATGTGCTCAACAAAACACTTCTTCTGCTGGAACTGGCTCCGTTTTTTATAGATCATCATAGGAATATGATTTATAATAATGTCAATGCTGGCATTATAAATCATAAGACCATATAATACATTACATAATATATTCTTTCTATAATGCAACGCTATCAACTAGTTGACCCTCAACTTGTATTTTATTTTAGGTTTAAGTTTGTTTTTTAATGCTAAAGTATTACGGTTTATAAATGTATATTAATGTGACCCTGGACCACAAAACCAGTCATAAGTAACACGGGTATATTTGTAGCAATAGCCAAAAATACAAAGTATGAGTCAAAATTATTGATTTTTCCCTTTATGCCAAAAATCATTAGGATATCAAGTAAAGATCATGTTCCATGAATATATTTTGTTAACTTCCTACCATAAATATATTAAAACTTAATTTTTGATTAGTAATATACTAAGAAATTGATTTAGAAAACTTTAAAAGGCTCAATATTTCGATTTTATTTATTTATTTTGCACCCTTGAATTCCAGATCTTGTATCTTGGTCAAATATTGTCCTAACAATATACATCACTGGAAAGCTTATTTATTCAGCTTTTAGATAATGAATAAATCTCAATTTAAATAAAATAAAATTGACTCTTATGACTGGTTTTGTGGTATATATATATACACATTATATATATATATATATATATATATATATATATATATATATATATATATATATATATATATATATATATATATATATATATATATATATATATATATATTTATTTATTTATTAGGTAGATCCATTTACTACACAGAGCCGTAGTTCACTGACAAGCTACGCAAATATCGCCTTCAGTATCGCATATATATACACACACACCCACACACACACACACACACACACACACACACACACACACACACAAGGGATGAAACTATATCAATAGCATAGAATACGAAAATGCCTCAATATGAAAAAAAAAACAACAACAAAACAAAATTTACATTTTGTAGTTAGATTCTAATCTAATGCACTTTGAGGGTTCAAAATTAAGAGCTCCAACCCATGTTCTTAACATAAAAACCTATGATAGTAATAGTCATAGATTATAAAACAACTGCCATTTAAAATAAATTTAAATTCATATTTTATAGGTATATTATTTTTTGATTTACACTACAAGTAGGGAAATTACAGTACTTCTTTCCTAATTTCTAAAAAAAGACACTGGTTCACAAGCTGATTGACAGATACTGATTTGCATAATGGCCAACTTTAAATACCTTTTACGTTAGAATAAGAACCTATCATTTTATAATGTCATGTGGCCACGATAACGTTGAGAAAGTTTTGCGATACCACAATATTGATAATACCGTTACATCCCAAATAAATACATGTAACACTGCAAAAAAATATATTAATATTTAACATTAGAATATGATATAAAATAAACAAAATTCAGAACAAATAACCTTAATGAATTACAGTACAGTACATCAAAGTTGTCCTAAGACAAGAGAACAGGTATTGTTTTGGTTCTCAAATGTTGACTACTGTAGTTCATTCAAACAGACCAATGAATCTCTAATATTCATCTCCAAAAGGAATAATTGTAATTAGAATCATTAAAATTCCTTACAAATGCCTGCAAAAGAGTAACGCCTAAATCAAAGCACGAGGGTCTCGGAGAGAAAGCGAGAGAAATCCGCAGGCCGTACGCGCATGTGCATCCCCCCCCCCCCTGTTCAAGTCCAACAGGAATGTGACATACAGGGTTGAAATGTGACAGCAAGGCTGTAGGTCCCACACAGCGGCATGGACTGCACTAGTGTGTGAATGTGCATGCATGCAACAAGCACAGCAGGCCGCACAAATGAAAGTGTGGCACATCACGTGGAAGAGGGGGCATAAACAGAAATAAAACGAAGCAAACAATGAAAGACAGACAGGATAAAATGCAGACAGGCAGACAGACAGACAGACGGACGGACGGACGGGGGAGGCTCAAACAGACAGTTGTGTTGTGACCGCAGCCGTTGTCTAACACCATATCTCAATTATTGCCTTTCTTCCTATTAATAGAACGATTCCAACAATAGCCCAGCCCGCTGGTCAGACATAATACAACTCATGCCCCTCTGGGTACAATAGTTGAGAACGCATACAGCCTCCACTGTCGTAACGCCAAGCAGAAGAGACAGCTATAGCTGTGACCGAGTATATTTAGGCCCGCATTCCAAATCCAGCCTCAACTCAAGTGGTATTCTAGAATTCAAACGGCCGCACGACAGGAAGTTCGTGAAATTCTAGTTGCGTGTCGACGTCTACCAGCAGTTGCGGAGCTTCTAGTTTGGGAACTAGCACAGACTTTGAAAATGCGCTTGAAAGTATGTGACAGATGTTAGAAGTCTTTAAAAGCACACAAGATGGATATTGGTGCGTATGCATATGCATTTTATTTTGAGTTGTTCTCAGCATGCCGTGCAGATATGATTAGGCAGCAACTTCAATAATAATAATAAAAAATAAATAAATTGTAAAAACACTTCAAGCAGTAAATGGATGGTCTGGCCACACACACACACACACACACACACATATATACACATACACATCGTATCACATGAGTCATATGATTTGGCCCACACAGAATTTCTGTTCAGCTCCCTTTATTTATTATATAAAAAAGTATGCAGCTCACTCATGCTTAAAGCAAATCACTGCAGTAAAATGCAAGTAAAAGTGCAGAAACAATTAAAAATAAATACATAAATCATGGATAATAAAAAACTTTTGATATGACTTTACAATAAGGTTCATTAGTTAAATTTAGGTAATTTCAGCATTTACTAATGCATTATTAAAATCACTAGCTGCGTTTGGTAAAGTTAGTTAATGCACAGTGAACTAACATGAACAAACAATGAACAACAGTATTTTTATTTTTGTATTTTTAACTAACATTACCAAAGATTAACAGTGTAATAAATGTAATGTTCATTGTTTGTGCATGTTAGTTAATACATTAACCAATGTTAACAAATGACACCTTATTTCAGCATTTTCTAATGCGTTATTAAAATAATGCACTGTGAACTAACATGAACAAACAATAAACGACTGCATTTTTATTAACTAACAATAACAAACATGAATAAATAGTGTAATAAATAAAAGTGCAGAAACAAATAAAAATAAATACAGAAATCATGGATAAACTTTTAATACCACTTTACAATAAGGTTCATTAGTTAAATTTAGTTAATTTTAGCATTTACTAATGCATTATTAAATTCACTAGTTGCGTTTGGTAAAATTAGTTAATGCACAGTGAACTAACATGAATAAACAATGAACAACAGTATTTTTATTTTTGTATTTTTAACTAACATTACCAAAGATTAACAGTGTAATAAATGTAATGTTCATTGTTTGCTCATGTTAGTTAATACATTAACCAATGTTAACAAATGACACGTTATTGTAAAGTGTTACCAAAGTTTTATTATATCATCTGTCCCTTTAACTAACTTGACCCTTAAAATATAGTCCATTAAGAAAAGCACAATATTAAAATATCAAAGATTTTGGATCTACCACCTACAATATTGCACCTTCCTAATCACCACCCAAAGCAACTATATTCATACTTTGACTACTAATAATAAAGTAGGTAGGTAATAAAAAAAATATAAACCCTATTACAGCAAAGAGTGTGGTTGAATATAACAGCTTAATTCCAATTAGTACATAATATTGCGGCTTACTAAATTGCAGTATTTATACTTTTCCTAAGGCAGCAGTTAAAAGGCAGTTTTCTGAAAATGCGATTTTTGAATTACATATCCACTGATGTTGTTTGTGTTGGGAAGTTTGGAATGTTTAAAAAAAAAAAAAAAAAAAAAAATTTAACTTGATTTTGACAAATTCTAAGTATCAGAAATAGTTACCCACATATCATCTCAAAATGAAGGTTTAAAAACTCAGTATACCAAGCTACAAAAAGTGACTGTCTACAGTCGCTTTCTGGACCGAACAGAAGACAGAGTTTGAGCCAAACAGCTGTTCTGGGGCAGACACCGATGGCACCATTTAGTCATTTATCCAGAGGAAAGGTCCAAAATATTATATTTTTGGTGTGTTGCTGTGTTAAGCAGTCACAATGCTAAAAATGATCCAGGCCTGCTCTAACAAACTTCTGTGATTAATAAAAGATGGCAGTGTCTCAAACAATGGCAAACAGTATCCCAAACAAAAAAAGCTTTACTGATAATTACCACTTAATTATTAGACGTAATTTATGAATGATGTAGTAAACAATCTTTTAGCAAGTACGTTTGGTTGAAGTGATTTGCAATATGCAATTTAAATAAATGTTTTTATTATGCATAGAATTGTATATAAAAAGCAAATTGATTATAAATATGCAATTGTCTGTCCAAAAAAAAGAAAAGAAAAGAAAAATCACTTTACCATAAAGTTCATTAGTTCACATTAGTTAACATGAACTAAGAATAAACAATTAACATAATTTATTAATCTTAGTTAATTTAATTTCAGCATTTACTAATGCATTATTAAAATCACAGTGCACTGTGAACTAACATAAACAATAAACGACTGCATTTTTATTAACTAACAATAACAAACATGAATAAATAGTGTAACAAATACATTGTTTGTTGTTAGGTAATACATTAATACATTATTAAAATCATAACACACTGTGAACTAACATGAACAAACAATGAATGACTGTATTTTTATTACCTAACATTAACAAATGACACCTTATTGTAAAGTGCTACCAAAATCAGTAAAACTTTACGGTAACACTTTATTTTAAGGTGTCCTTGTTACATGTTACATGTACTTACTATTATAATAACAAATGATGCATAATTACATGCAAGTACTCTAAATAAAACTCTAATCCTAACCATAAAGTACGTACATGTGGTAATAATTAGTGTTACTCAGTACTGAAATGTCTAATTACACTGTAACAAGAACAACGAAATATAGTGTAACCAACTTAACAAGGTTCATTAGTTCACATGAACTAAGAATGAACAATACTTGTACAGCATTTATTAATCTTAGTTCATTTTAATTACAGCATTTACTAATGCACTAAGTTGTGTTTATTAACATTAGCTAATGCACTGTAAACTATCATGAACAAAGAATGAATGACTATTTTTATTAGCTAACATTAACAAATATGAATAAACAGTGTAATAAATGTATTAATGTATTAACAATAAACAATTAAATGTTAACAAATGACACCTTATTGTAAAGTTTTACCAGAAAATCATCCAAATATTTGTGCAACTGAACAAATGAGTACCATTATTAATAATTAAAATATTAAAAATATTTACACTTACAATGCTCCATGCTGTGGTCTATTTAAAACGAAGTAGAAATAAATAAATACAAATACAAAAAAAAAAATATATGAGTAGCTGATTTAACAGTTTTTTTCCTTAAAAAATAAAATATAAAAGCTAGTTCTTTTTATAGATAAAGGAAAGCCAAAAAACAAACACGCAAAAAGAAAAAACTATTCACAGAGAGAAGAGTGATCTGTTGTGCCGATGGTGTATTAGCATGGAAAAGCTGATAATATCCTCATCGCTTACTAATCTGGTTAAATGTTACAGCTCATCTAGTTAACAGTAGAGTATTAAGAGTGTGGATTAGGCAGCTTCCGGGGCCAATACGGCAAACACTGTTTAGGCTCAGAGTGAACCGAATGCGTGTGCGTGGCACGGTACGGTACAGAAAATATCTAACGGCAAGCCTTTCTGAAACAAGAGCGTTCAACAACAAATGTTTGTTGTTAAAAAAAATAAATAAAATAATAAATATATATATATATATATATATATATATATATATATATATTTTAAAACTGTACTTGCATTGGTTGTGCCTGCTTTTATTTTATCTTGTGAAATTATAAATGAAAACATGGCATTGTACAGAAGTTCAGCATTTTATGAAATGCTACTTACAAAAAAAAAAAAAGCTATCTATATTTCTCCCTCCAAATATGTTAAATTGTGAATTATTCTATAGCCTCCACCGCATTTTCTCTCTCTTACATGCAAACGCGCACACACTTCTGTAAGTTTGCAATGCCAGAGTAAGGAAGCAGCAGAAACCGGGAGAGAGGGAGCGGTGGAAGAGAAAGAAAAGAGAGAAGGCTGTGTCTGACATTACAGCGGCGCTCCAAAAATAGCTCCCTGGCGCCCTGGCCTCCAGCTCGGTTGTCATAGCGACAGAACCACAGGCGCTATAAATAGACTATCAGCTCCAAATCTTGTGTGACTGGAGAGAGGCCAGAGAGAGGGAGAGACAGACAGAAAGAGAAAGAGTGAGGAGAAAAAGAAAGACAGAGGGAGTGGAGCGCGAGAGAGAGAGGGAGAGAGAGAGAGAGAGAGGGAGAGGGAGGGAGGGAGGAGGGAAAGGTGGAGAAGGGCCAGTCAGAAAAGAGAGGGGAAAGCAAAAAGAGAACGAGAGAAAAAACAGGTCTGGTTTCGCAAAAGAGGGATGGGGGAAGAAAAGAGAGAGACGCTCAGAGAGACAGAAAGAAACATGGCGGATGGTTTAGGAATTTTCTCTCTCCATGCGCTGGGCTAATGTTCAGGAACTGCAGGACAAGCAAGAATGCTACGTTTTTCTGGTTTACAGAAAACGGAATGTTTGTAGAAAATGTTGTTTGTTTGTTTTTTAAAACAGACAACATTAATAAAACTATTTAGCTTCTGAAATGCATGCAAGAAAGAATGCAACATTTTTTTTTACTAGAAATCTTATGGAAAGTGCAGGGCTCAACGCTAAGGATTTTTTCTGCTGTGGTTCAAACTTATACTTGCCCTGCCAAAAAAGAAAAAAAAAAAAGTAATAAAATAAAATAGTTGATGTTTTCATTGTTTCAAGTAACTTTAATAACTTAACTTTAAATTTTAAATATTGTTAGGCATGAACACTATATAGTGTTCACTGTATAAATATGGATTTAACCATTATTAAAGTTGCTCAGTAAAGAGCAATTACAAATGCAAAAAAAAATGTTGAATATTCATTTTGGAAATTATTTAGAAATGAAAAAACTTTAAATGTGAAATGAAAACCGCCAGTAGGCGGAAGAAAGTCACGGTTAATGAGTGAGTCATTAAAATTCAGCTGATTCAGTCAAACAGATGATTCATTCAGGAGCGAAGCATTTGACTGACTTAATGCACGAGCTGATTCATCAAACTAATTAATTCAAAAAGCTAATTCAATCAATGGAAAACAGTGTCGCGTGTCGCTCAGAAATGTAAAACATTGTCTTTACCTTCGTTTGGAACTATTTTCGTTGGCAAAATAGAACAAAAATGGACAACATGGTGTCTAAAATGCAAGTCTCTTAATATTATTAACTTCCTGTTAATTTAACTGTTTTATATAAATATAGACAGACTGGGCCACGATTTTGAATTCTGGGGGTATTTTAAATGCATTTTAATAGACTAAGCCATGCAGTGAATGCATCCACTCTAAACGTGCACACAGACATTTAACCTACTACTTTGTCACATAATGCGTGCAGTCAGTGACTGCGTGTGTTTTTGTTAGCTTTTCCTAAAGTCAGATAATTAAAACAACAATTAGCCTACAATATTATCATAGACAATATGTCATGTGCACTGGCCTCATCGGGCAAGTGACAGTTCTGTCAACTGGCCTGAGCATCGTTCACGCTGGCCCTGGGCCATCGGGCAGTCCTTATTGTTGAGCCTTTTTTGCTGAACTTTTTTGCTCTGACACTGCACTTAACACCAGGTTAATGTCATTCTAAACAATTTTTTAACCTGGGGTTACGAAACCCTGCTTTGGAGCAGGGTTAGCATGGCATTGTGGTGCCACCCTTGTACAGCGCAAAATGGACAAGCAATCAGACTTATTTCATGTTGGTAACAGGAACTGCGCATTGTGTAAACAGTACAGCGCTTCAGAGAAGAATCTAAAATATCAATGCAAATTTTTCAAATAACACGTTTTAGTTTACAGGATTAGTTCATTTTCAGATCAAAAGTTTCCTGATAATTTACTCACCCCCATTTCATCCAAGTTTGTCTTCCTTCAGCATAGTGGCCAACAGGCTGAAGTATCAAATTGCGGTTTCAATGCAGCTTCAAAGGGTCCCAGCCAAGGAATAAGTGTCTTATCTAGTGAAATGATCAATCGTTTTCTAAGAAAAATTTAAATTTATATACTTTTTAACCACAAATGCTTGTCTTGAAATAGCTCACACGTACCCAGGTACCCACCTAGTGTTTACAAAGTAGGGCTGCACGATACATCGTTTCAGCATCGATATCGCGATGTGCTCATCCGCAATAGTCACATCGCAGGACGTGCGATGTTTAGTAGCCTATACTGATCGTTATATTTATTTATAGGCTACTGATCGTCTTTTCTTTGCTTACACACAGACACCTTGTCTGCACCGGACGCGACAGCTGTCGTGTCGCGCTGCCTGTGCCGCAACATCTAAAGTTAAAGTCTGTCTAAACACTGGACACGACAAAAGCGACTGTTGCGTATCATTTGAATTTTGTGTGAGTACACATAAATGGAACGCGGCAGTTTACGTTCGGGTATTTGACATGCCGCGCCGCATCCAGTGCAGGGAGCATCATTATAATGACTTCTACAGTATTTTGTCGCGCCGCTCACGTCCAGTGCAGACAGCATCACTGATTATAATGTGTTCTACCGCATTTGGCGCGTCGCGACGCTCGCGCCCGGTGTTGACACGGTGAAAGCCACGCAGATGCATGTGAACACGGAATTCCGTTCACTTCCGCTGCTATTTTATGCCTGAAATGACACATACACGTGAAACTGTGTCAAAATACAGGTCTCTGCAAGTATCCTTGTAAACACAGTTGCTTGTGGCTTAGGTGAAGATAAACAATTGAGAAAGAAAATGGATGTGTAACAGGTTCACAGCAGTTTAATGTTCCTGAGGCTTTCTGTGTCATGAATGTTAATCAAACAGCAAAACACAGAGAAAAATCACTTTTTAGCTTTGACACAGATTTATTAGATTACATTTATACAGTGAAGAATATGCAGTGCAATTTTACATTTGATTATTCAATTTCTGTACCTGAATACTGTTAGACTATAAAGTGTTTTATTTTATTTGTATCTTTGTTCTATTAACCTTATCTATGTTTGTAATTTGTTTATTTTCAATGCTGATTTACTCGGCTATAAAATCATCCCATTTTTTTCCAAAGAGCTATTCAAGTAATCTGATGATTTTTTATTTTCATATCGCAGTATTTATCGCAGAAAAACAAAATATCGCAATGTGAGTTTTTTCCAATATCGTGCAGCCCTATTACAAAGCGAACATGCAAAGAAAGTCAAACATCCTTTTCAAAATAAGGTAAATTGTTGGACAATTTTGAAGTTGAAGGAGAAAATAAGATGGAGTTTTTCCACTCTACCCTACTTTTTCGAACTGAAGCACACAAACGAAGAACTAATGCGCATGACTTTCCAGCGTTTTTTTAGATAAGTCCCTTATTCCTCACCTGGGATCGTGTAGAGCCCTTTGAAGCTGCATTGAAACTGCAATTTGGCCCTTCAACACGTTGACTCCCATTGAAGTCTACTATATGGAGAAAAATCCTGGAATGTTTTCCTCGAAAACCTTCATTTCTTTTCAACTGAAGAAAGAAAGACATGAACACCTTGGATGACATGGGGGTGAGTAAACTATCAGGAAATTGTTATTCTGAAAGTTAACTAATCCTTTAATAAGAGGATGTAAAGGGACATTATAAGGAGAACATAGAAGTGTAATGAGTTGTTAAATATTTCTGCTTCTGCTTTTAATAATTATGTAATTATTTATATTTAAACTTAATGTACATTAGGTATGTAATGGTAGCCAATATTCATATAATTGCTAAAGCTTTTATCATGGCATTATCACATTAATAACTTTCTTCTTATAAAAAAAAAGAACTGAACATTTAAATACAATAAAGCAATACACCAAAAAAAAATATAAATAAATAAATAATAAAAAGCAAACAAATGTTTCAAACAAAGTACTAAAACAATGGGACAATACTAATTATTATACTTTGTTAACATTAATTAATAAAAACATAACTGTTCATTATTAGTTCATGTTAGCTCAAGTCCATTACATTAGATATGTCAGATGGATTTAGAGGCTTTTGCATCTGAACTCTGTTCCTTCAGCGCCATCTGCTCTCAGTGAGTGAATGTGCAGTTTCATTCAGCAAGCCTCTTCATTCAGTTGCCTTTTGAAGTTTAAATAATGTACAGCTGTATCACTGTTTTTTCAATAACCAAACCATTTCAGACCATTTAAGAAATTTTATTTGCATTTGCTCCTAAATACATTTTACGTTTTAGTTGAATGCGCAGTGTCAAACCCTGTCGTTTGTCATTCGAAAGTTGCGTATCCGGTCACTGTCAGTAAATGAGCCGTTAGCAATAAAACCTGACAAGGAAGACCTACGTGGTGACATTTTTTAACTGACAGGATAATAACGGGTTGCATGCTGCATTCTTCCAATCAGTGACAATGACACTGCAAATTTACAAATAAGGACTTTAACCCTAGGTTTAGGAATGTGCAGTATGAAACTGTAGCTTATGAATACCCAGCATTAGCTTTTAACCCTGGGTAAAGTATAAGTAGTGTGAAACATGAAGCAAGATAACCCAGGAATACACTTTACCCAGTGTTAACCATGTCAAGCGAGAGCCCTTCTAAAAACAGGCAGTCATAATGAAACAATTCCTTACATTTATGGAATGCACATCAGGAATGCAACATCTCTGGGTGACAAAAAAAGAGAGAAAAAAAAAAAAATGTAAAAAGTACTTTTTCTGAAACGGAAAACCCTAATGAACTTTTTTTCCTTTTAACCAAGCACACACAAGGTATCTCTGGTTTACAAAATTATAGACAGCTCCAAGAAAATATATATATTTTTTAATATTACACATGATTTAACTGAAAAGAATAAATAGGTAAATGTAACGCAATACTTCTTTGATTTATCAAAACACAGGAAGCTTGTAGAAAATATGTTCCATTTTGTCTATATTATACATTTTTTTTAAAGAAAACAGCACAGCCCTGTAGAAAGCTCTTTCTCTCATTTTTTTTTTTTTTTTTACTTTGTGTGAAAACCCTAAACCCTTCTTTCATTATGCTAATGAAATGCAAACAAGCAAGGACATTCCTCTGGTTTACAAAAATATAGAAAGCTCCCAGAAATTACTGTCCACTTTAAACACACATGCTTTCTGTAATAACAGCACCCTAAAGAAAAATGCCTTTCTCTATTCAAACACCTCTTGCGCACCTGAATGGTTGCAGGCAGGTGTGCTTTATACAGGAAATAATGCAAAAAAAAACCCACAAAAATCCTGCATACTGCTGTAGCCCGCAAGAAACCAAACATTTCCTGAGGTAGCAACATTTTGGTCATAAGACCTTTGTCAGGAATATATATATATATATATATATATATATATATATATATATATATATATAAAAATGCACTTGATTTGTATTTACAAAATGTAAACAAGCAGGAGTGCAACATTTCTCCATTTTATGGGAAATAGAGGATGCATGTAAAAACAAAGAACGTTTCTTTTCTCAATGCACTGAATTTACGCAAAAGAAATGCAAAAAAGGAGGAATACAAACATTTCGGTTCATGACACCTTTGTCAGGAATTAAAAAAAAAAAACCTATGCATTTGATTTGCATTTACAAAACGTTAACAGACAAGAACATTTCTCAGTTTCATAGAAACTGAAATATGGAATTAGAAAGTTTATGGAAATATACAAAGCACATTAAAGAAGCATTCTTTTCTCAATACACTAAATTTATGCAAACAAAACACAAAAAAAGGAGGAATACAACTTTTTTTAGTATATGAAAACACCAGAGAAAACTCGTAGTGTATTCTTTGTTGTTTCATATTCTCTAGCTTACAAAAACACAAAAAGCTTGTAAAAATGCTTCCTTTGAAAACAGCATCACCGTAATGAAACTATTCTCATTGTTTTGTTTTTTTTCAATCTCAGCCATTTTCTGTCACTGCAGTGACGCTACTAGCAGATGCAGGAAGAACTAGTCAGGAGAGGGGGAAAAAAAAAAAAAAGTTGCGGGATGAATAAAAAACTGTGATACGTCAGTTTTCTTTTCACGCTTTGCGTAGCCATTCTTGTTTTTGTCTCAATGATAACATTGCGTCCACAATACTTCTGTGGCTCGACCGTACAAAGAAACGAAGGTGAATGAAAACGCGAACGAATGCCACACGCACACGTTCAATATGGACACCTGGCCATGTGACAGGAAGAGCCTTGAGAACGCTCAAACACAAAAATGAGCTCATAACAGGACGCGCGCTTGACAACGCTGGTTTCTTGCTGAACGCGCGTACGTGCGTGAGCGCGCTCGAAACAGCACTGTCATTCTCCTCCGTCCCTCTTTGCAGTCTGGGAGGTTGGGAGTTGCCCTCCAAAGCCTCGCAAGTAGCCACCATTATCACTTCAAGCTCGTTTTTCCTCCTTCAAAAGCAGAGATGCATTATTTGCAATACTTGCAGATTGCCTCTCTCAAACCGTCTCCTTCTGCTGCAAGTGAGTGAACCAGCGAGTTAAAAATAGCTCTCTCTCTCTTTCTCCGCTCTACGTTTACATAAGCGTGCAGTAGGGAGCGGTGAGGGGGGCCACTTCCGGTCTAAACGGCTCAGGCCAGCGTCTGATCCACAACAACCACCAGTGGCTGTGGGAGAGGACAGGACACACACACGCATATGCGCCACAATGCAGGAAACCTTTCAATGTATACCCAACATTCACATCTCCTTGCCTTCTGAAAGCACCCCTCTGTCTAGCGCTCATCAGTCTCTCTTTTTCACGTTTTGTCACTTCGGCACTCATCGCATTTCTATTTCCCTCCCTCTTGAATGCATAAATCAGTTCCGATGCATGCAACATGCCACGAAAGTCGCACAAACAAGTCAAGCGAGTAGAGCACAACCAATCCGACCAAAAATATTCCAAAGCTTTAACATTCAAATACTAGTCATTCAAACCCAGCATTTAAAATAAACCAAATACTTACTACTGTGCGCAGTCGATCAGTTGATATTCGTTGGATCTTTCGAAGCAAGCTCGCACCCCTTCATCCTGCCACAGGGTCTTTGTGTGTTCATAAAATTCCTGTTGGGAAGACAAGTGGAAGAGAGGACAAACCCATAAACTAGCTGTCGGAATCAAGGCAAATCTTTTACACCTCTGTAGCTTGGCTGCAAATCATTTTTTAAAACACACCGACTCTTTAGTGCATACCTAACATGTATAAGAAATTAAAAATGCCACCACTGATTGGTACATTATAGATTCTGGACCAATCAGGAATTTGATTTGAGACTTTTGCATGCATGGATACCAGATGCTGGTTTAAATTCAGCTTCAATATAATGATTTGGATTTCTTAAAGGTTGTATCAAATAATTTTTTTAATGATTCTGAAAGACTCTATTGTCAAATTTCAACAGAACAGTAATCACAAATCAAATAAACTGCATCGAATTACCAGGGAACATAGAATTATCTTTATCTTTAAAATTAACTATGTAATGTGACTCGTGTCTGTGCATATCCTAAGGTGCTTACTAGGGCTGCCCTCGACTAAAGATTTTTCTGGTCGACTAGTAGTCATTCATTTTAAGCAGTAGTCGACTATTAGTGGCACATTTATTAATAAACCATATAAGTCATAATAATAAGCCTTTAATTGCCTACATATCCTTACTAGCACTCAAGCGGACACAAAAAACCCCCAAAAAAGCTTGCCACAGGGCACCGATATAATAACTATAAATGTGTCTGGGAAAAACAGCAAGGATACTGCATTAAAGTTTTAGTAATTTATTGATAAACTAGTGCTATGATAAACTAGCTATGTTTCCATCCAAAGATGCAAATGTAACTTGCGTGCAAAACTGCAATATTGCATAAAACATTTGTTGAAAAAGCAAATCTAACATTTCCATCCAACGAGCCAAGGCGAACAAATTTTTTTTTCCTGATAAACCAACACTAAATATCAATAAGAAAAATAGGAGAAGCCACTGAATATAATAATTATCCATGTATAATAAATGACTTGTGCCTCAGAGCGAACATATAAAACAATAAATGCGGTCACTGCTTTCGGAAGTGGATGCCTGGTGTTTGGGAGCGCAGTCGTGTAAGACAATTATACAGAAATACTTTGATGACAGACTTTGCTTAGGCCTTTGAGAATGACCAAAACATTTCTGATGCTGTGCAACAAGATCGGTCCGCTGGTTAGTGAAGTTATCCCATCCAATTGTGCAGTCACATGACTTTTTTTAATGCGCATGGAGGAACTGATTCGATAAATGTGTTTCCATCGCAGTTTATGCACATTTTTTCTAATTGGATTCTAATTGTACGCATACGTTTTTTATGTGTATTTTTAGAATTTATGTGGATCTTGGCATTTCCATCCAGCGTTTTTTCATGCGATATTCCAAAATGCGCATAAACATAGGTGGATGGAAACACTGCTACTGACTTGACATTTCCGCAGTATTGATGCGCCTGTTTTCATGTTTCATACGGATGACATAATTAGAGAATATTTGTTTTCCATTTTAATTGGTTCATTTGAAAGCAGACATTTCACTCTCTATAGATATATTTTTTTATGTCTGTAAGTAGTATACAGAGTTTTTAAGAGACCAAAATGGCAGAAAGTGCATCCTGTTTGATTTAATTATTTTACAAAAGCGCAACATTCCCTGGTTATTGTGAGAGAACACAAATCAACGTAGAGTCTTGACAGATTCGAAAGATGTATTATTGTGACCGGCACCTCCATCTGTCATGCAGTAATGGTGCATTCACATGGGGCGTCAGCGTCAACGCTTGACGGAAGGCGTGTCTGAAGCATGGTCATAGCAGCGTCAGCCAATGAAATTAGACAGGAACTCAACGTTTTAATATAAAAACCCTGTCTATATTTTTATACTTATTATATATAATAAATAGTCAAAATCACCAACCACTCTAATGTAAATATTTTCTATATGAAATTTAACCTAAATTTCTGATGGAGCGCTATTCTTGGCGGTACATTCTATGTATGGTAGTTGTCATTCACGGGTCCAATACACATCAGATTCACCAACAGCCTCTGCCACCTCCTTCCACGCCTGGTCTCTCCAGTATGAATCCCGGTATATATAAAGTGATTGGTCATAAAGGACCGGGTGATTGCCCACCGCAATAATAGGTTTTTCCTCCATTTTAAAATTTATCCTCAGTTTGCTGCTGTTGAACAGGATGAACGCGATTGGGTGCCGCCTGGCTAGTGTATCTGCATAAAAATTATCTGATTGGCTGACGCTTCCGTTGGCGCTTGCAAAGTTGAGAAATTAACAACTTCTGCCGCGAGCAACGCCAGTGAAGCGCCGCCGGCGGATCCACAATTCAGTTCGCCAATGCTTGACGTCATCCATTCAAAGTCAATGGGAAGCGTTGACGCTGACGTCCCGAGTGAATCGCGCGTAAGCGCACTATTGTTCAGCTTCCACACTCTGTACAGACACTTAAATAGCGCACATTTTTCTAAGTTAACGTGAGATTGAGCTGTCATATAAAGTTGCTACTACATACATCTTTCAGATGAAAGCCATATTTGAGGTAGATGAATGATAGGTGAGCGTTTAGATGTCCAGCCCGATGTACTGTATTATCACAGAGACCAGCCGTTAACAATCCGCCCGTCACGGACTGCGTGACTTTTTTTTTTTTAAATGACTAATACAATTTCGGTCGACCAAGCCTCTTGTCAACTAATGGTTTGTCGACTACTAGGGGCCAGCCCTAATGCTTACTAAAAAAATTATCAATTTCCAACCCGAAGGAGAAATCCTGTGTCTGATTTAGGATTAATCTTCAAAGTAAATAAATAAATAAATATAAAAAACAAAATGAACATTATTTTACAAGCTGTAGAGGACTGTGTGGTAGTCATTAACATTACACGCATCAATTCAGCTCTTATGTCGTCTCCTTTTTGATAACATACATAAACGTCAAACTACGTACACAGTTCATGTATAACAAAAGCCACATTTATGAGTTCAAGACAGAACTAAATGATTCTGGCCGCCCACTGCAATCCAGACATGGTGGTGAAGCATGAATGAGCGTTTGAAATGAAAAACTTCCAATCTGAGCCAATACAACATGAAACGAGACACACCTTGCAAAGCTGTTTATATGTGATGGCATGAACCTGAACAGGAAACGGGTCGGTGCACTCCACACAAAATACAGGAGGACCGGCACCGTGGTCCCAACAGGGAACACTTGATCTTTGTTGATGTGTTCACTGTGACACAGCTCCTTTAAAAAAAAAAGAGTGCCACTACGCTTTTAAATGTGTAGGACAAGAGCCACACATACTTGAGAATCACGCCACCCACCAGCTCTCACTGCTCTTAACTTAAATATTTTGTGGGTATCTGAATGTTTGTGTCGTAACAGTATTTTGTGATATATGGGACAGTGCCTTGCATTTGCTATTATGCAAGCAAATAAATTCATTCATTCATTCATTTTTTTTTTTTATATATATTTTACACAAAACGTTGATACTTCAAAGTTATTCAGCAATTATAAGCAAAAACAACATCAAGCTAAAAAAAAAAATGAAATGTCCTAATATAAATATATTGAATAATATACAACTAATTTAAAGAATGTGAAATGAAAAGTTGAAGCTGCTGTAAATAATGACTGGTATTTGAGGAATATTCACTGTACAGAACTTTTATCAGATGCATCAGTAAACATAAACAACAAGTGCAACACATAAGACAATAGCTTTCAGTAGATAAACACGGTTTGAAACTATAAAGCAGTGCTTCAAATAAAATATTTTAGCAGCTACAACAGCAGCAGAGTTGGCCATTCAAATTCACTCTGTGAATCAGTTTAAATCATATGTTTCAAAAGATTGATCTCATAAGTAAGCTTCCGATTAAACAATTGTTTCCATCATTTAAAGTTGTTTATGGGAGTCCACATTTGGCATTAAATACGACAGTAAATCATGCATGTAGGTTAAAACTGCTGTGCATTATTACATGTGACCCTGGACCACAAAACTAATCACACGGATCAATTTTAAATAATAATAATGTATAAGCTGAATAAATAAGTTTCCACTGATGTATGGTTTGTTAGGATAGGACTATATTTGGCTGAGAAACAACTATTCCAAAAAAAAAAAAAAAAAAAAAACTAAAATCTAAAGGTGCAAAACAATCAAAATACTGAGAAAATCGCCTTTAAAGTTGTTCAAATAAAGTTCTTAGCAATGCACATTTGTACCAAAAATTAAGTTTTTGTATATTTACGTTAGGAAATTTACAAATTATATTCATGGAACATTATCTTTACTTAATATCCTAACAATATAATTTTGTGGCAATACAATGTATTTTTGGCTATTGCTACAAATATATATGTGCTACTTAAAGTTCTGTGGTCCAGGGTCACATACAAATTAAAATGACTAATATCAACAGTACGTAAAACAATGCCTTGATTTTTGTTTTTTGAAAAACTAATAATTATTTCAAATTAGATATTTTCCATATTTACTGTATAAATAAAAAATATTGAGATGTATGATGAAAGGGTAAGAAAAGTCCTTTTTTAGCTACATTGCCCAGCCCTGGCATCCACCATTACAGGTGAATGATAATGTTAAAACATATTTAATGTTCATCTTGTCTACATCTGTCTTTCTACATGCTAATACGCTTCGCCAGTTTCCTCTTAGCTCGGTAGCTTCACAGCTACAGAAGTTTTTTTTTTTTTTGAATGGAAATATTACAACTCAGCCATGTAACAGTGCTGAAATAGCAGTCGTCTATAAACTTCAATGGGTCTTTATATCCTAAAGTGGCATGACTGAGTTATAAATGTCAATAATTGCTTTTGCTTTTTATTTTTGTCTCTCGCTTGCAACACAATCAACCAGTCAGACTGGTTCCCAGCGGGCCCTGGGGCCACAGAGGGAGAGAGAGAGAGAGAGAGAGAGAGAGAGGGTGGGGCAGTATCTTCTTTGTAGTAATGCTAAAACTACAACCACTTCCTGCACTCGATTCTGAAGTTTAACAGTTAACAATCAACTCCGAATCACGCAGCTCTCCTGGAGCTTATAGAAAAAAACAACAACTTCCTGCGTCACTGTCTATCCATTTTTTAGGTGTGAAAATTTCCAAGTTGTTGTATTCATAATCTAATAATTCTACCAATGTTTACGTAACTGATGCGGGCAACTATTTAAAACCTTGTCCAATCCAGCAGGTGAGCTTTTCGTGTTCTCTATTTTTAAGTCCATAGGGCCACCAAGTTTGAATCACCTGTAATTAAATCTTAAGCAGGCCCATTGGCACAGGTCAGGGCGGCTCTCCACTCCCCTTTCCCTAGACACAGAGCACCTGTCTAGGTGATGAGGGACCAGGGAGGTCCTGGGTGACAAGGTGTGTGGCTCAGGTGAGGCCCTCTTAAGGGAGAGTTTAGAGGTTATTACAAGTAATCAGTCGTAATGAACGCCACACCATTATACCTGAGAGTCACACATTCACACACCCACATTTCCCTCAGGTGGGGCGCTTTTCAATTCACCTATGTGTTGTCCCCAAGCAAAGAATAGCTGCTAATTATAATTGCACAAACCACACAAGGCTCCACGACTGAGAAGAACCATCAAAACACACACGGGCCTGACGAAAACATCCACAACGTTTTTTTTTTTTAAGATGCTACACACTTTTACCTTTAAACTTAATCAGTCTTTTTAAGGGGAGACACTGCAGGCAAAATCACTGGGGTATTTTTCATGCACCTGTCAAGTTTTAGGCTTTTTTGTTTATTCATAAAGTGTTTTTTCAGACTAGTGGAAAGAAAACATCCAAAAGACACTGTTAAGTGTTTCTTTTATAGCACTTTATCTATTTGTGTCAACAGATTCCCATTGCAATGCTTATTTTTAAAGGCTGTTTTCTCAAAATTCGTTTTTTCTTCTACACTGAGCCATAAAAGATTTGTTCATATATAATTTGCTTGATTACATACACATATTGTTTTCTGTCTGTTCTAAGTATTTTCTGAATTATGGAGTGACAAAAATGAGATTCACCCAGTGTTTAGATTTTTGTACTAGAAATGTATGCAAAGAAAAAAATAAAATAATAATAATAATAATAATAATATATTATATATATATATATATATATATATATAATGCCTCATTGGCAAAAAATGTTTTCAAAAAATGTAATCAATCAACTGGGTATGTACGGTGACAACTATTAGTTAATTTTTTTACCCTATTCACCTGCAGTGTCTCACCTTAAAATGCCATGTTTTTTATAACTAAATACGTCATAATGACGATGTAGTAAGGTAGTACACAGACTCTCATGGAAACAAAAATGCAGTGACGAGGTGACAGAATAACATCATACTCACTGTTGTGAATTCAAAGTCCTTCTGATTAGCTAAATTGAGGATGTAATCAATTCGAAACTTATTTGCAGGACAGGCTAACTGGACTGGAGGTACCAACACGGACATTGCCGTCACTATAGTCTGTAGAGGGGAAATAAGACAAGCAGAATTTCAGTGCTTAAACATTATAACATGCTTGATTAACAGTTCATCTCAACTTCAACACTCACCTCTATAGCTTCTTTTATATTATTCTTGATGTCTTGAATTTTCTGTTTTTTCTCTCTGTAAAACAATACGCATGGTTACTTCAGATCAGGCAACGTAAATGAAATAACTAAAGTTTATAAATTAAACAACTTCAAAATCTACTTTTTAGATCACAGTATGAATCGTTTTACAGTTTATCATGGTAATAATACATTACAAAAAGTTATTTTGATGGAAATCCAACAAAAAGAGTGTTTCTATTATTTTACATAGTTATTTACAATAGTTAAATAACTACGTTTTGAAGTCAGTGTTTGCATAATCCTGTAAATACTTTACAAATGAAAAACGTATTATCACAATAAATGACTTTGTACAATTAAATCATGATTAAGTCTTATATTACATAAGAATGGAGTTAAAAACAAAAAACTTGTGCCTTGCATTATAAAACTGACAGTTCAACCTATAAATTGTTGTAAAACAGCCAAAATACAAACACGTGACCACACATAAACTGAATACTATATTAAATGAATGTATAACACATATTTAACAAAGTAGTCCTGTGTAATTTAACATACATTTATAAAATGACACAGAATATACCACCAAGCCCTAGCATTACGAATTCTTTTCTTTCTTGATTTTTTTTTTTCAAATTAGAACTTGTTCTCCAGTTGCTGCAATCACAATCTTCCTATTGACTAATTCATGCAATAATTATTTTAGCCTTAAAGTCAATTCAGATGTCGAAATCCTGATGGTCTATTTCTGTAACCTCCGTAGTGTTTTTTGACACCCTCACCACACTGATCGAGAACTAGATCATACTATGCCAAAATGTAGCAACTTAAATCACAAAACTGAATACGGACCAGTTGCTAAGCATTTCATGATAGTAAATACTACTGTTATTGAATAAAATTACGCTTTTTATTATAATAGAACTTCCAGTGAGCAATATCATACTATATTAATAAAAAAGTCCTGTCACAATACAAAATAAAGCACTGCATTTGACTCACAATAAGTATATATACACTAAGGTTATAAATATAACATTTTGGAATGTCCCACTACATCAAGAGAACAACACAATGACATAAAGCTCGCCTTTACCGCAATGACTTTGGATATCAACATCCTCCCAAACTTTCACTGACTTTCACTGGTGTTGCCAACAAAATGGCACAATGAATGAAAACAGGGTTTGTTTATACTCTGTCATACTTGACTGTAGGCTATGCTTATGGACAGAATAAAAATCTAGTTTGCGTTTGACTAAAGTGGAATCAAAAAAAAGTCCATAGATGTTAAAGCCATACTTACTCAGCATTGAAGCCATTGACATGTAAAATGCGCATCTGTTTGACTATGGTGCTTTTCCCCGATTCTCCAGCCCCTGAGAGACAGCAAAAGAAAGATATAAATCACAAGGGATGTGGGAGGAGGGGGGTCAGTTATCACCTGATTCAACAGGAATAATTAATTCAATTTCACAGTAGCATTTCTTTTTAATGGCAAACTAAACATGCACCTCCAGCAGAAATTTCAATCTAAAAAAATAAAACGATCTATGAATTATATTATTGTAAACATGCAGCAGCTGTAAAAAAAAAAAAAAAGTAATAATATCACAAACACTAACACATAATATGTTATATGGTAACTTGGTGCATAAAATACCGTCAATTTAAGATTTTCAAAATATACAACAGCTGCCTCCATATTTCATGCCACATGAAGATGCTTCCTACTTTGATTCTAATATTTCATTCAATTATGAACAATATTGTAAGCAAACTTTGACTAAAAAGGAACTGGTTAGCTATGCTTAAAATCAAATAGTGAAATGCAAAACAAAACGTTAAGGAACTATCTAGAAACAGCATCTAACGTCTATTAGTTGTCAAACATTGACAACACTGAATGATTCTACAATTTCTGCTCAACAGAACAAAGTTGTCGGAGTTTCCAAGTGCTAAATATGAGAATAGAGTTAACTTATCCCCTGTAGATGTGAAGCACAAACTATAGAAGCCCTGAAACACCTCAGATTTAGGTTCTCAGTTCAGATGTATGATGGGAATCTCTTTATCACAACACGTATTCTGTTACCAGGCTCCAATTGTGTCAAATAGGCCTGTTTGCATACAGGAATTCCACTTTTGTGCTCCAATTACACTGGTGCACATCCCTAAATCATATATCATTTCAACACACTTGAATCATGGGCATCTAGAAATATCCCTTAAACACCAGACATTATGATTTAGAGTGCTTCTTCGCTATGTTGAATACATGGGATTTTGATTTAGAATAGGGTACTTTTAGGCCTGAACAAATAGGCTGTCGGTGAACTGGGTTTTATCAAAGTTAGCAAGTCTCTTAAACAGAGACTAAATCAAATCAAACTGAAGTTCAAACAACTTCATGTCGCGCTACGGAAGATCCATGGAATTGAAATGCTTGCGGATTTTATCAGATTCAACGGAGTAAAGTGGTAGACTAATATGCGTTTTATTTTTTAATTGAACAAGCCAATAACACCAATGCCAATTACGCTGTAATGCTGATATAAACACTACAGTTTAATGAATGGAAATAAGATGTATACAAACTTATAATTGTTTTTCATCTTATTTACTAAATACACCAATAACTTAGTTAATACATCAGTCTATCGCTAAACTAAACTATGAACTTTAAGGCATGAAAAAAATTTTTTTAACTAACCTAATCCATTGCTGTTTCAAATGTAAATGTGCATGTGTCATCTCTTGCCATTATCATTTTGGGGATGCCCAGAATGCTAAACCATAAAATAGTACTATGCAAACAACCCTATGAGGTATTGGATACATAAATAAATAAAAGAACTAGAACTAAACCAAATCTTAATTCAGAAATGTTGGTGATTTCCATCTATATGTACAGTGATAAGCACACTGCTAATTTAGCAGGATGCAGAAACCACCCTAAACTCCCTGAAAAGCAGCCTACAGAAACACGTAACGTGCTTAGGGCTCAGCATATGCACAAGTGTATGTTTGTGAGTGTAGGATCTCCGTGAGATAGTTGTGAATGACTTATAAAATCATGGGAGGCCAAATATTTACATAATGCAAAACCTATTCAACATAAATCAGATGAGAATGAATGGAGTGATTGAGCGGTGTCGGATGAAGCACCACAGGCCTCTCCGCCAGCTAAGCCCTAAGGTGTCCACTACTACGGCACAGGAATCCCAATGGAAACGCGTGCGGAACGCGAACAACTGAATCGAGATCGCCCCAAAACGCGACGTGTGACAGGCCCCGATGACGTCACGCGCGTCAGTCAGAGCGTCCAGCAGGAAAAGTATTTGCAGCAGTGACAGAACCTCAGCAGCTTTCAGACCAACCTACCTAACAGTAGTAGTCGATGAGTTGCTCTGTAGATCTGTTTGTCTTTCTGGAGCTGTTTCTCTATCTTTTTGTTAGCTTCTCGCTGGGCCTTCTCCTCATTTCGCTGGTCCTCAGTCTTACTGTTGCCCAAACAACCCATTTTCCCAAAAACCCACGAAAAGTTTTGGGGTGGGGTGGGGGGAGGTGTATCTACCGTATGAATAAATGATCCAAATCCCTTGATTGGCCTCCGATCAGAACACTTTGATGGAAAAGCGGGACATTTATACTCGTATGCACATAACTTCCCCGGATTGAGCTGATAAGGGCAGGGGAGCACGGGGAAATATGAAAGGCTATGGGTGACTAGTACTGGCGAGAATAGGTGGTGAAAACACTAGGCCGGCCTACAGACGGCCGAGTCCTGTCGAGCGCTCGCTGCTATAAAATATGAGATTTCTGTGTGTGGATGTGCATCCAGCGAAGCCTTCGACGTTACATGAATGATTTGGGCTTCCCCACGACGGCGATTTAGCAAATTTCCCGTCGCGAATCCATGGTCGGTTTCCCGAAATAACGAGCGGCTCCTATTAAAATCATGAATAGCTCCACAAAACGCGATTGTTTTCGGTGTGTCGCTGTCGAATCCGTCGGCCGATGCAACGAGACGGGCAGAACGAGATAGAAAGGGTGGCTACAAATTAAAAAAATAAATATTTCCACCAAAATGACGGCATGTGGATCATTCCGCCCTGCGCCGTGGCCGACATGAACCTTTTAACTCCGTTACGAAACGACGTTGTCTGCGAGAAAAATACGGTGGTGCTGCTGAAAAATTCCCCTCAGATTGACGCTATTTTCCCTCCTGTTCTGCTTGTGGTGACTGATCGCTTTTTTCTCGGCTTGTCCAAATCAAACGAGGCCCTTCGCCGTCTTCTCCGTTACCGTAATTTGAATTTCTCCTCACATCCGTAGGCTTTGCCTTGACGCGAGCGGCGATCCTTACGGTTCTTTCAACCGCAGATGCAAATGCGACCGATTCCGTCGATATTTTTACCGGTTATCGCAGTCCGAGTCCGCTGTCAGGCTACGCTTTGTATCCTTCTTGAATTCGGGTGGTAGATCATGTGCATTTGGAGACGTGAAGATAAATCCGACACCACAACGACAGCGATGGATTCCCTACGGACGGAGCGCGTTGAATCCCCAATTGTGGCGAATGAATCCTTTTCGAGGGTGTATTTTTAGCGATTATTTCCTTTTCTCACTGAATTGTACATTGAGATAGACAGCGTTGAAGAGATGGGTGGGGCAAACAGCTCTCATTGAACCCTGCTAATCACATGACAGCCAGAAAACGTCAGCAAGCGGCGATTCTGCGGAGCGAGGCGCCCTCTTTGAAGACATGATTCATACGTGATAAAGTTCGCGATTCCAGCCGATCCATCTTTCGCCATTTACCATTTCCCTGCTTATATGGAAGTCTGTGCGATATCATCTTATGTGTAACCTACAAGTCTCTGAAGCACAGCTTCAACCTGAAAATATGCAAATACGCTCGTTTTAAATTAGACTGGGGACCGAAAACTGCTTCCGTGAGCCGAGTAATAATTAAATCATTTTAATCAGTTCATGTTTTTTTGAACGTACATTTTGCATCCGAGGCACATGGAACACAGGACTAAAATGCTCTGACCGCCGTGATTCGAATCTCGAACGACTGGCTCTTTTAAATCGGTTCTTTGTAATGAATCACCAACACACAGCGCGACTAGTGCAGTCCGATTCCCGAACGAATGACTCGAATGAGTCGGTTCTTTTTAGTGAATTAAAACATTCACGAATCACACAGAGCATTTACTGAAAAACGTTTTATATTTTTTAATAAAATCAGTCAGGACCATTTATTGTACTGCAGTCTGAAAAGTCCTTAAAAAGTATATCTGTAACCCTGTAGCACTGGTATATATGTAGCAGTAGCCAAAAAAACAGTGTATGGGTCAAAATTATACGTTTTTCTTTTATGCCAAAATCATTAGGGTATTAAGTAAAGATGTTCCATGAAGATATCTGGTAAATTTCCTACCGTAAATGTATACACGTAAAACTTGATTTCTGATTAGTAATATGCATTTCTAGAACTTAATTTGGACAGTTTTCTCTTTTTTTTTGCTCCCTCATACATCAATGGAAAACTTATTTTTTTCAGCTTTCAGATGATGAAAACATCTCAATTTAATCCCTTATGACTGGTTTTGTGGTCCAGGGTCACATCTTTAGTAAGAACTGTATTTAATTTACTTTTGATTTGTTTTATCTGTTCTGTATCTAAAATAGCACCGGACGTCTGAGGACAGTGAATGCAATACGAGTTACAATTCTTCTTTACACATATTTAGTAAACATTTTACTAAAAGAAGGTTTGAATTTAAGTGTTCGTTGTCTGTTAATGTATACTTAATACTGAGTGGATGTTATTTAAAATGACCCCTTATCAACTTTAAGTAACAATTATTGTATTAATAAACTGACACATTTGTGAGAGAGCACTTAATTACTAATCACTGCCATGTACATAAACTTAACTGCAAATAGGAAAACAAGCTAACAATCTAATATATATTAAAAGTGCAAATATTTTGAATGTACATTTTACAGCCTCTGATTTTTTTCCAATATGGCAACAACTTGCAACCAGAAGTAAAACATACCCTGCAAAGCCATATCACAGAATGATTCACCAGCCGAAGGATAGAGTATAGAGTCCAGGCTCATGTTCATTTGAATGCTAAAAGTGCTTCTTATTATTTCAATAACTAAAAGCTTCCTACAACAGTATTTATTATTTTGTAAACTGGTGGGTCCTTCTGCAAAGATTTTTAAGTAAGTTTAGCTTGAAAAAGTATTATACATTTTGATCTGCCTGCTGCGCATCTCCACAGACATAGCCTTTGTGATGTATTGCATGTGCAGTATAAATCAGAAAAGAATGTGCCAAAATAAATAAGAAACACTGAATGACAATCTATGACACCAGCATATGTATATTCAAAATATTACTTTTTCAGTGTAAATACAAATATTAAACATTACATTTATCAGACATGCTAGAATCTGGCAATAAACTTTACTTCTGCTTTATTTTATTAATACATCAAATGCGTTGGTCGGTGTGAATTATATATATTTTTTTTTTTTCCTTCAGCTAAAAAAAGTCATGCCACTATTATTTCATTCAAGCTATAGAAACAGGCTAAACCCAAACATAAATGAAGTCATATCTGGTGCCTTGACGTGTTAACTTAAGTCATTGATTTTTCTCATATATTTATGCCGCTCCAAACAAAGGCTTAAAATAGTAACATGCTGCTAGTCAGACAGTAAACAAAAGAATCCAGACACATAGTTCTAGTATAAGAGATCATACAAAAGTCAATGTGATGTCAACAGGAGAGATAAACTACTGTATGACAGTGACCGAATAGGAAAATGACGTTTCGCTGAGCTATTTTTTGAGACCTTGTGGTCTATTTTTGATCCCATAATCTTTGTGTGGCATTCGGGGGCAGAGACTAAACAGACTCATTTGGAAACAAAGTGAAGTATGCTTTACAGTAAGAGAGAGAGAGTGTTAAAAGTTTAAGCCTGAACTAATCGACACTAAGTTAACAAGTTCTTTAGTGGTCACATCTATAAACAATTAAATTCCATTCTGATATAAAACCAAAGTTATCACCTACCATGTAAGGATGGCATGGATAACGCATGGAAGTTGAGAAGCCTCTTGGGTTTGAGTACACTACACTATGATATGTCACCAGAAGGTGGCAGCATGTCTCTAGTAATGATCTCCAGCAGCCTTGTTTTTTTGTGAAACTATTTGTGTCCCAAACTCCACGGAACAGTTCTAAATAAGGATAATCAGATAATATCTACAAAGTCTCGTATTCTATTTAAGAAATGCCCATCCATATAAAACGATTTAGCAGTCATTTGTTGTCCGTACAAGTCTTAAATCTCATCCTTTGCTTTTTACTTTGACTTGTATAAAGCCTGAACTACAGAGAATGGATATTGTTCGATACTGTTTCCTTGTTTTTCATTTTACATAATGCTTATTATCCATAAATATTAAAGAGTCATATATATCAATATATATATATATATATATATATATATATATATATATATCAGCCAATATTTTTGTGACAAGAATGCTCTGACATATTGAGTACGGCAACACAACTTTAATTCAGGATCCAACATGCGGTTTTGTAACACTCAGTTGTAATTTCAGAGTCTTTTGAGAAGATAATATGTTAAATACACTAACAGCCAAAAGTTTTTGAACAGAAAAATTTGAAAGGTTTTTTTTTTAAAGAAGTCTCTTCTGCTCACCAAGCCTGCATTTATTTAATCTAAACAGGGTTCCCACTCTAAGCCAAATGATAAAATTCCCAGATTTTTCCCTTACTTTCACTGACTAAAAAGCTGAATTTCCATGACCTATAATCAGTGTTGGGGGTAACACATTACAAGTAACGCAAGTTACATAATAATATTACTTTTTTCAAGTAACTAGTAAAGTAACGCATTACTTTTTCATTTCAAAAAAGTAACGACAGTTACTTTTTGTTTCCTTTTATGTATTTAATCCTATTTTATTAACCAATGACTTTGCTGCTGACCTTTGTTGATCCAATTCAACTGTACACTGCAAAAATACTTTTCTTACTTAGATTTTTTTGTATTGTCTCCAGCCAAAATATCAAAAAAAAAAAAATCTTTAAATCAAGAAGGATTTAGACAAGTAAATAATTATTTTCTTGTTTAAAAAAAAAAAAAAAAAAAAAAAAACTAAAAATCAAGTGAGTTTTTGCTTAGAACAAGCAAAATAATCTGCAAATGGGGTAAGCAAAAAATAAATTCTTATTTCAAACAGAAAACAAGATTATTTTGCTTACCCCACTGGGAGATTATTTTGCTTGTTTTCAGTAAAAACGAGACAATAATTTTTACTTGTCTAGAAAATCCTTCTTGATTTAGGAATTTGTAGATATTTCGGCTAGAAACAAGACAAAAACCTAAGTAAGAAAAGCATTTTTGCAGTGTACTAATAAGCAAAACTTACTTTAGATTAACTAACATTTATGCTTTTTTTCTCATTGCTGAAGAGTGTTGAACTTTCTTTTCCTACAGTTCTACTGTACAGACGTGAATTTAATTTTCCTTTAGCCTTAGCCTTATTCACTTCATTTCATTTTGGTGTGAAAGGGCTTTTACATTTGCTAAGAATCAAACTTTTTTATATTAAAAACAAACAAGCCCTGCCCAGATTTAAAAAGTGACGCAAAAGTAATGAAATGCATTATTTTCCATAAAAAGTAACTAAGTAACGTAATTAGTTTTTACTTTTTTAGGGAGCAATATTGCAATATTGTAATGCATTACTTTTAAAAGTAACTTTTCCCAACACTGCTTATAATGAATGGATACATCCATTTGCAAGCTTCATTTACTTGTTCACAGACATTTTTAGTACAAAACACATACACACTACTTTTTCTTTTTTTTTTTTGCTTTTACCCGTTAAATGCACTTTGACATTTTTCTCTACAGAAAATCATTTATGGTTTTAATGCTATCAGGGGTTAAATGCTCTGAAGGATATTCTGTTTGTCATCAAGTTCATCATTCAGACTTCTATTTTTCCACATTTAGTTTTTGCTTTTCTATCATTTACTTTTAACACCTGAAGTGGTCATTTTGTTATTTTGAATATTTTTTTAAATGTAATTTATTCCTGTGATCAAAGCTAAATTTTAAGCATCATTACTCCAGTCTTTAGTGTCACATGATCCTTCAGAAATGATTATTATTATTACCAATATTTAAAACCACTGAGTAAATTTTGTTCAGGATTCTTAAATGAATAGAAAGATCCAAAGATCAGTATTTATCTGAATTTTACAAAAAAAACTTTTGTAACATTATACTTTATACCATTCAAAAGCTTTTTTAGGACAGAAATTATAGAAATGAATACTTTTATTTAACAAGGATGCTTTAAATTGATCAAGTGATTATAAAGATATTTATATGTTACAATGTTACAAAAGATTTCTGTTCCAGATAAATGCTGTTCTTCTGAACTTTCTGTTCATCAAAGAAGCCTGGAAAAATTCTACTCAGCTGTTTTCAACATAAAAAAAAAATGTTTTTTAAGCAGCAAATCAGAATATTACAATAATTTCTGAAGGATCATGTGGTGTACACCATCACTGGTGTAATGATGCTGGAAATGTAGCTTTGATCACAGGAATAAATTACATTTGAAAATATATTCAAGTATAAAACAGTTATTTTAAATAGTAAAAATATTTATTCATTTTACTATTTTGGATCAAATAAATGCAGGCTTGGTGAGCAGAAGAGACTTAACGTACCTCTCTTGTATATATTTTAAGAATGATAAATAATCACAAAATGAAATGGGAGAGAAAAATGTGAGATGTGTTTACAAAAAAAGAATTTCCGGAAAAAGTAAAAAGCTTATTCATTTCATATTTAACAAAAAATGTTATCCCTTTCGGAGTACGGCCCGTTTCCCATAAGTTCCCGTAATATTCTTGTCCTGTAGATGCTTTATGGGATTTTTTGTCACCTGACAATAAGAGGTATAGCACTGTTACACAATGAGATTTAATACAGTCCAACCTTTAACTCAGAACCCATTTGTGTTATGTCACATTACATAAGACAGTCCCTTTCAAGGAAAGGGGTAATTCGGAGAATTAGTGGCCTTCTCCTTGTCTAATGTTATATTCAGAACTGCATGCCTTGCTTAAAATGTCAACCTGAACAAGAAAAACTATTGTTACTGGTGACAATCAACATGATAAAGTTTCGGCATCCATTATGGACCAACTGGCTTAATTTAGTTGTGTGTAACCAGAGGTTTCCAGCCACTGATTCTATCAAAGCTGGATGCGGTATGTGTTGAATGTCTTTTGTCATGCCCTGCATGAAGTTGCATGATCAACAGTGGACGCCTTATGAGTTCATTCATCTGATTTCATGCAATATTTCATCCTTCATGAGAGGATGTGATTCTGTTTAAGTGAGCAATAACAGCATGCAATCACTTAAAATAAGACATTACACTTGTGGGCTTGCAGCTGTGAGCAGTGAGATCCAGCCTCAACAACAGAGGCGGCAGTCAAAAGCGGCCACATCAAAAGCCACCAAGTTAAGCTACAAATATTTTCATTGAGGTTGATTCTGCCTTAAAATGACAAATTGTTAAGAAAGAAGGACACACTTCATAAGCAGACTTCCTTTTTAGGCGAACGCACACAAACACTACCGGCCAAGCCCCATAAAACACACAACACACACACAGAGATCGCTTTCCTACATTCTAAGGTTGCAACAATCAGCTTTGTATGTGTGTGTCATCTGTTTTTGAACCGAGCACCCGCATGACTAGAGTATTTTGGTCACAGAGCTTAACAGTTTCTTCGTTTGTGTCGTCAGGCTGCCCTCCTTTTCTTGTGTAACTTGTTAATAAAAAGAAGAACAGCTCTCATAAAGGTAGCGGCGTATGAGGCCTTGTGTAATGCTACTTTATCAAACCAAGTCTGCTCTAAAGCTGTTTACACCTCCAAGACAGGCCAAAGGGGAAGTCCAAAAATTCAACGAGAAAAATGATGGGCACAGATACATTTCATCTCATTATGGTTTATAGAAAACATTCAGCAACACTTGGGTTTTTTTTATCCAAAGAGGAAGTTGAGCAATGCGACTAGTGCAGAAGCCGGCGGAAGGGGAAAAAATAATCAAACGTATGCCACAAGAATAGCGCTGCAGTTTTAGAAAATACAACAGCCTTCGGACAACGGTTTCACTTCACTTTTGTACAATTTTAGACTGGAATCAGCAGAACGTCTAGATTTATGTTCTGCAAAATATGTCTGAAGTTTTAATTTCATTCTTTGGTAGACTAAAAAACTAAGCTGAACTAAACAAATAACAAGTAGGGGCAGTTTAGATTAGATCTTGACCAGATGTTTTCATTGTTATGACAGTCCATGACAGAAACCAGGTTTAATCTGAGTTAAAGAGCTCACTCCACATGTAAATGCTCTTTTTGCACTATAGACATATTCAGAATCGTGGTCAATCAATATGCGCTTTTCAGTGGTCGACCCAAAACCAGGATGACTGCAGTTTCCACCAAAAATACCTCAAAGCATCCTTTCACAGTACTATCTAATGGACAAAGTACAACATAGGATCTGAAACTTGAAATCAAAATCACAGTCACTTTAGTTTCTTCCTCAACAAGTGGTCAGTGAACGGAGGTGCTTTGTTTTTGTTTTTGTAGTTCCTTCCTTTTATGTAAAGCACTTGGAATTACCATTGTGTATGAAGTGTGCTATATAAATAAACTTGCCTTGTCTTGCCTAGTTTGTATTTTTTACAGAGTGTACAGTTTAACATTAACATGGATTTTTTTAACAGTAAGCATTAAATGAACACACGATTTTAAATATGTAAATAAATAAACCTATGAATGAAATTTTTCACACAGTTTGGTGCTATGAAAAAATTAAAAGACAGACACCATCATTAACATCCCTTCTCTAATGCAAAGATGCAGCTTTTAAAACCCACTAAAAATAATATACTACCTGGAAATGCTTAGCATTAATCAGTGTTCTGTGATCTGTGGCACATACATAGGATGGAGACCATGAACATTAGGATGCATTTTCCTAAAAAAAAATAAATCTGGTATTTGCTTCATCGCTTCACACACACAAAAGATAATTAATTAATTAATGAAAGCTGCACATTTCAGTTTTTAAATCTTATGTCTATCTTAGCTTTTATTATATAATAATTATATATGCAGCATCTGTGAGAACAGAATTGTGACTCATTTAGTTAAAAAAATATTAATTTTTAGTTTTATTTATTTTTTAATGAATGAGTCTTCTATGATTCTATTCTCTGCTAATCAACAGCCACAGATGCTTGCATTTAAATAAAGAACAGAGTAAAAAAGTATGATTTTATAATCAATGGCAATGTAATTAATTCAAGCTAGGAGTAATGATTAATACTTAAACATGGTAATGACATTTTTAAAAAATAAAATTATATATAGGATGTTTATATATGTGACCCTGGACCACAAAACCAGTCATAGTAGCACATGTACATTTGTAGCAATAGCCAACAATATGCGGTCAAAATTATTGATTTTTCTCTTATACCAAAAATCATTAAGTAAAGATCATGGTCCATTAAGATATTTAGTAAATTTCCTACTGTAAACAGGCCTATATCAAAACGTAATTTTTGATTCGTAATATGCATCGCTAAGAACTTTATTTGGACAACTTTAAAGGTGATTTTCTCACTATTTACATGTTTTTTTGCCTCAGATTCCAGCTTTTCAAATAGTTGTATCTCAGCCAAATGTCCTACTATAACAAACCATACATCAATGGAAATCTTATTTATTCAGCTTTCAGTGGTGTATAAGTCTCAGTTAAAAAAAATAAAAAATAATAAATAATAAAAAAATGATCCTTATGACTGGTTTTGTATCGTTAAGAACTTCATTTGGACAACTTTAAAGGTGATTTTCTCAATATTTGATTTTTTTTTTTCCTCAGATTCCAGATTTTCAAATAGTTGTATCTCAGCCAAATATAGTCCTATCCTAACAAACCATACATCAACGGAAATATTATTTATTCAGCTTTCAGTTAAAATAAATGATCCTTATGACTGGTTTTGTGGTCCAGGGACACATATAAATTCAACGGCCGAGAAGACCTCTCCAAAGTGGCATAGGTCGAACTTGTCGTTTTAAACAACTTTGACGCATTCGAGACTTGTTTATGCTCATTTTTCGTTTTTGACTCATTAAAACCACGCCATTATCACCTATACGGCTTAAAAAACTACCACGGTATTTACGTGGAAACAACGGTTACCATGGCAACGAGTTTTAAGGGGCCAGTCGCAAACTTTCCGTCGGATGCATCGGCTCGTGGCTTCTCTCATGTACCCTGACAGCAGATAAAGTAGTCGCCCCATCCGAGAAACTCGGCTCTTACCTAACAGCAGCAGCCTGTGCGTTTGCTTGTACTGTCTCTTCTCCGCTTTCAGGGTTATGTCAATGTCTCGACTGCGTTTGTTCTCCGCTTTGACCCGCGCCCTTTCCTCCACTCGCCGGCGCTCTCTGAGCTGCGGGTCACAACTGTCCGAGTGGCCGGGCTCGACATCGTTCCCGGGATTCGTGTATGAGATCGCCGATTGTGATAACCTAGATCTGAAGCTGTGACACATCCCCATGGCCAATGCTGGGATCGATCCTTAACATTCGACTGGAAAAGTCTTGCAGGATAAGAACACCATGATGATGATGGTTATCCAGGTCAGGTGGAGAGATGGCTCGCTATCCCTTACAGCCTTATCGCTCAAGGCTCTCCGGAGGTGTCAGTTAGCCTCATCGGGTTGTCCCTTCAGTTTCTGATATTCACGAGTGGACACGAGTGAACTTTGACCTGACACGCATAGCGCACTTTTCACTGTTTGTTATTCTTTCTCTACTATTTCTGGACGCCGCTCCAAGTCCCTCCTTGTCCACCGGAGCTCTCGCCGCTCCGCTCGCTCTCGCGGGCTGACCTGAGATCAGTTCTGCGCTGTAACTTTTGCACAGCGTTAAATTTTCACGAGCAGCAGGGGGAGGTCACTCACTCCGTGACGTTGTTCAAATATTTGTGGCTTCACAAATTATCTTTGGGGAGATGAAAAACAATGTTATTTCATTAATCTTATCATAATTGAGATGACATTCCATACGTGCGGAGACAAATATTTTTATTAATGCATAAATGCACTCATATAAAACACGGTTACTGAGTGAAGTTAAGTGTTTATTTCAAGTATTCCTCCTGGCGGTAATTTTATCTCGGTTGTTATTCATAGTGTTGTATAATGTTGTTGTTCATTGAGTAAAAAAAGGTCAGTCCGTGACGTCATATGGAAAAAAATAGCCTAGCCCAATTTTAGCTTTGTAAAGCAAGTATTCCTTTTATCTATTTATAGTTTTATTATACGATGCTAATTAGGATTCATTTTGTTTATTCTGTTCTGGATTCAAATCTATTTTATTTTATTTTACAGTGTAAATGTTTTATTATTTTAGACTCATTTAAGATTACTGCGACCTAAAGCTCACAACTGTTCTTTGCACAATAGTCTGTTATTTGCACAATATATAACAGTTGCAATAATAATATCCTGTAGGTGGCGTTCTTGTCCATCAACATGCAAGTTCATGACAGACTTGACAGCTGCAAATTATGCCTAGATATATTGCGGTGTACTAGCAGCATCATCCTTATTCAAACTGAGAGCACATTTTACATCAGTTTGCTTGTTTGTCACCTGTGGGACACCTAAGTTTGCTTCACCATTTTACAAATAAATCCTAATTTAACCATGACAAACTATATATTGTTGGAAAGGTCTAAGACTCCTAAATAGATATTTTACCATTTTTTTGTGGTACAAAATTCATCCTTTAAAAAAAACATTTTAAAATCAGACATTGCACTATGATGGAAAATGTACATCAAAATCATATCACAAAATGGTTTTGTTCATGAAATATAAAAAAATAAGTTTAAATATTGCATTTTCATGTCTATGTTCAAAATGGGAGTGACAGTTAAAGGGTTAAAATATTAAAATGTTTTTTTTTTCCTGTGACTTCAGTCACACTATCCTTCAGAAATCATTCTAATATTCGAATTTGTTGCTCTAGTCTAAAACATTTATAATAATAATAATAATTATAATAATAATAATTATTATTATTATTATTATTATTATTATGTTGAAAACAACCTTTTCAGTTTCTTTGATGAATAGAAAGTTCAGAAAAATAGCATTTATCTAAAAATATAAATCTTTTGTAATGTTATAAATGTCTTTATCATCAATTTAAAGCATTGCTGCTAAATAAAAGTATTCATTTTTATTATATATATATATATATATATATATATATTATTATTATTATTATTATTATTATTATAAATGCTGATCTTTTGATCTTCCTATTCATTAAACAATCCTAAAATAAAATAAAAAAATACTCAACTGTTTTAAATAAGTGACTCTAAATTACAAAACCAGTCTTAAGTAGCATGGGTATATTTGTAGCAACAGACAAAAATACATTGCATTGGGTCAAAATGATCAAAAAATAATTAGGATATTAACTAAAGATCATGTTCTATGAAGATATTTTGTAAATGTTCTAGCATTAATATATATAAAAACTTATTTTTTGCTTATTACTAAGAACTTAACTTATACAACTTTAAAGGCAGTTTTCTCAATATTTCGATTAAACAGGCTTATTTATTCAGATTATGTATAAATCTCAATTTCCAAAAATTGTCCCTTATGACCGGTTTTGTGGTTTAGGGTCACATATTGATAATAATGAAATATTAATTCTTGAACAGCAAATCAGCATATTAGAATGATTTCTGAAGGACCATGTGACACTAAGACTGGAGTAAGGATGATGAAAATGTAAGCTTTGATCACAAATTACATTTGAAAATATATTCAAATAGAAAACAGCTATTTTAAATAGTAAAATTAATTCACAATTTTACTGTTTTTGCTGTATCAAATAAATGCAGGCTTGGTGGGCGCAGGAGACGTCTTTAAAAACATGAAAAATCGCACTGTTTTTGACTGGTAGTGTAGGTATACACTGGGTAGAAACATTTTCTAAACATTTTAGTGCGTCATGATATGAATCAAAAAGCTTTTAAAGATGTCACATATTAAATGAATTAAAAGTGAAGATGACTCTCTTGCCCTTTATCTTCTATTGCTTTCTCTCATTCCCCCTCTTGTTGCTCTTTCTCTTTAATTTCCCCTAATAAAATGACCTAAAATCATGAAAGCCCTCATTGTAACTGCAGATCTGACACAGTTTGTACAAAAAGCACAGCACTTTGCTAAATATATGAGCGCTCTCCTGTTTCTTGGAAGGTTGAATAACTTGCACAATAGCATGCCTTCTGTTCTTAATCTGTCCTACAGCGTGCCTCATGCATTGACATTATCAACAAGAGTGCCGCCACTTCACACATTCCCTTCACTTCGGGTCTTTTGGATAACTAAATACTTGTGTTTTGTCATAACTTACATTATTTACGGCTCTTTGGTATCTTGATAGTCAAAAATCACTTTAATAAATAATAGGGAAATGAATGATTCAATTTTTTAAACGTAGGTGTGAAATAAACAGTTCTTGTGAAAACTAGTTGGAGCACAACAGTGGCATCTGTTGGTAAAATCTAAATCTGCATATAGCCAGCTAATGGAACTTTCTGGCAAGGTTCTTTCTACTAGTGTTCTTCCAGCAACATTAATAGAATGTTCGGTGAAAGTTTAAATGTAACATGTTTAAATCTTGTTCAAAGAACATTCAAATGCAAGATTCCAATAATGTTTGCAATTTGGAATGTTCCCTTCCAGCGCATTCAAAAACAGTGTTTTTAACTTAATGGGAAAGCTAGCAAAATCATGTTTTTTGGCCTTCAAACTGAAATTCCAGACCAGGAAGATGTAAAAGTTCATACTGAACAGAACTACCAACATATAGGCTATAAACAAACTCTCACTGCAGGAAACACTTAGACAATGAGTATGTGGTCTGTCTGTCTTTCTGACGGCCTGTGTCACTGCACTGCGACAGATAGGCCCTGCAAGACTCTTATCGTCCACGCCAGAGAGCCGGCGACTGATCCAAATTTACGATGATAGGCTTTTTGAATTTGAAATATTCAAATATTTAAACCACCCTTAAATTACCCATAAACAACATCAGTTTGATCATTCATAGTGTGCTAAACTTTAACCCTACAACATAACTGTTGTTCTTGACTGAAATGCAGTAGTCTGTACTACCAGTTTGCTAAGTCGATGTCACACTGACTAGTACGTTATGTGACATATGGGTGACTCCCTCTTGATGATGTCATTAGTGGTATTACACACACAGTGGGCACCTCAGACTCACGATCAAGGCTATTCCTGCGCTTTCAACTTGCCAAATCTATCATTATGCGTGAGATCGTTCATCTACAGATCGGACAGTGTGGGAATCAGATCGGCTCAAAGGTGCGATGGCTCAAACTGTGTGTTTTTATGTGTATTTTTATGATTAATAACTGCATTGTTATGTTAAGCTCAACTTGATTCAAGCTAGAGAATCTGAACAAACAAAGACATGCATTTCTTGATTATGATTATAAGTGTTTGTTAGTAGTTTATTTATTCACTTGTTTAACATGCATTTCTTTTGTTATTATTATTATTATTATTAATATTATCATTTTTGGAGTTTGCTGTCATTTTGAACTGCCTACTATTAGTAAATAAATATTGTGGTAACGTGCATTTCACTTAAAAGCAATAGCAAAAACTTCTTGACTACTAGTATGAAATGTATTTTTAAACTTAATAAATATTTAAAATTATAATACGTGCAGTCAAGGGTGTTCACCCCAGTGTGTAAGATAAGAGACACAGAACCTCCTCTGACGGGTTGGGCCTTTTTTATCATGGAAATGAGCTGGCCTGTGAATTTCTGAGTGATAGATGCAGTAGAATTGTGGTCAAAACTCAATGGCATCCAGATCGGAAGAACACTTGCAAGTCACTTAAACTTAACAGATAAGTTATTTAAGGCTGTGTGTTGAAAATGACCGTTTTTTGTCATTCATTCAGTACTGAGGATTGATCAGGTCACATGGGAGAAAATATGGCAACTAATTTTTAAGCCAAAAACGTTTCCATATGTTTGCAGTTCTGGGAGGTGATCAGTGATGAACATGGTATTAACAGAGCAGGAGCGTATGAGGGCGACATGGACCTTCAGCTGGAGAGGGTCAATGTTTACTTCAATGAAGCACATGGTATGTGCACCCACACGTTACATTCAGTGTTTTCTGTTTATATACAGTGGCCATTAAAATATCTGTTGGGATTCCCCAAACTTTTTTTTAGCTAAACTCCCTAGATATCAAATGTTTTCTAGAAATACCTATCATGCCGATCAGACTATATCATTTTTTAAATTAAACTGCAGCCTTAGATTTAGTAATCGCACAAAGCTATATTGTAATTATCATGTAGCCCCATTCATTTACTTTAATTTTATTATAGATTTTTATCAGCTTTTAAAACAAACCCCAACAGTTCCTTTACGAACTCAAAACACATTTTTAGCACATCATTTATATTGGGTTGAATTTTGGGTTGAATGTTTTATACTTTATATATATATTTACAAATATATTAAATTGTTTACATCTGTATTTTTGTTACCAGTATAAAATGTGGGAGTTAATTGTGTCTTTATCTGGTAAACGTGCAGTGACTGAGATGTTTTATTCATTGTCAGGTGGCAAATATGTTCCAAGAGCATTGTTAGTGGACCTGGAGCCAGGGACTATGGACAGCGTGAGGGGCAGTCACATAGGACAGCTCTTCAGACCGGATAACTTTATACACGGTGAGCCAGCAATTTAGGCGCATTTAATTTACAACATGAGTTGACTTCTATAAACTAAAAATAGGTTTTCTCACCTCTGGTGCATACTCTCCTTAAAATAAAGCTTCCAAAAGGGGCATTTTGCAGTGTTGCCACAGACAAACCTTTCACTGAACCTTTCAGTTATTAAAAGAACATTATTTTTCTTACTGCGAACGACATAACTAGAAAGGAAGAAAGAAAGAACGAAAGAAAGAAAGAAAGAAAAAAGAAAGAAAGAAAGAAAGACTATTTTTTCCACTATAAAGACACTGTTGTGGAAAGTTTCCATAGATGTTAAAGGTTCTTTATGAAACCATAGATGCCAATAAAAAGCCTATATTATAGCCTATAGAGTGTATTATGATATAATATGCAATATAGTGTTGTTTTATATATGACATTATTTAGTTTATTAGCCTCTCTACAATAAGCAACTCAAACAGTAGCACATCACACTATCAATGGTCAAAATTTGATTATATATGCATTAATATATGCAGTGTGAGTTGTTTTAGATAAAGCTGTCAGTCAATTGTGTGCATGTAATGGATGGATTAAAAAAAAAAAAACATCTTATCCATGAATCAATATACAACCATGAATATATGTTAGCATCCACACCAATGCACAATAATGTGCACTGTAGTTTTGATGTCTGCTGCTTTAAGTTCATGTGCTCTTATAAGTCTAATGGTGTGTGCACACCAAAAGCGAATTTAAATTTGCACGAGTAAAGTACATATAAAGTCAACGCAAAGAAACAACGATGCAAATGATGCGAATTGGGTGATGTGTGTTCACCTCAATCGTCTTTTGCACATATTAAAAAATTTCAACTCCGTTGGATAATTCGCATGGCACATTGTCACGCAAGCCTGTAAAGATCTTATTGACATGACACATCCAGTTTGTCAATGTTAGGTTATATCAGAAAATGGAGGAAAGCATTACGCAATGTGACACGAAAAACATAACACACAAGTAGGCTAATCTAGAGTGATAATGCAATATTCGCTTCCCATTTGGGGAGCTCTTTTGCAGGCATCAAAGCGAATTTAATTCGGGCGTGATATCCGCACATGTAAAAAAAAAAAAAATCAACTCCAGTGGAAAATTTGCATGGCGTGTTGTTGCGCAAGCCAATAAACGAATAGCTTGAAAATTTTTTTTAGTGTTTTAATATTTTTATTCACGTGAGTGACACGAAAAACATCCCGCGAGTAATGGAATGCAAATATTCACTTCACTTCACCATTATTGACTATTTTTCATCAGTTGTGTAAACATTATTGCAACATTATCATTCCTCTTTGTCGTTATTATTATCGAAGTGTGAACTTCACTATTATTAAAACTTTATATTTATCATCTTGGCTGTGAGCAAACCCAAACTCAAACTCTGAAATCTGACTGGTTGACAGAAGAGTTGATTCATGACACAATTCCACTCATATGCTGATGCTGTTTTCTCTCTATAAATGTAAAGGCAATTCTGGAGCTGGCAATAACTGGGCCAAAGGTCACTATACTGAGGGCGCAGAACTTGTGGAGCAGGTTGTGGATCGCGTTCGTAACGAAGCTGAGAGCTGCGACTGCATGCAGGGCTTCCAGTTTGTCCACTCTCTGGGCGGTGGCACCGGTTCGGGAATGGGTACGCTGATAATCAATAAGATCCGAGAAGAATATCCCGACCGCATCATGAATAGTTTCAGCGTAATGCCCTCGCCAAAGGTTTCCGATACGGTAGTCGAGCCGTATAACGCGACCCTATCGATCCACCAGCTGATTGAGAATACAGACGAGACGTATTGTATTGATAACGAAGCGCTGTACGATATCTGCTTCCGCACTCTTAAGCTCACAACGCCAACTTATGGAGATCTCAACCACTTGGTGTCCCTCACCATGAGCGGGGTCACAACCTCCCTTCGCTTTCCGGGTCAACTAAACGCTGACCTTCGGAAGCTAGCCGTCAATATGGTGCCCTTCCCGCGTCTCCATTTCTTCATGCCTGGCTTCGCTCCTCTCACAGCACGCGGTAGCCAACAATACCGCGCCCTAACGGTGCCCGAGCTCACCCAGCAGATGTTCGACGCCCGAAATATGATGACCGCGTGCGACCCACGTCATGGGCGCTATCTGACAGTGGCGGGAGTTTTCCGTGGTCGGATGTCCACTAAAGAGGTTGACGAGCAGATGCTAGCCATTCAGCAGAAGAACAGCAATTACTTCGTAGACTGGATCCCTCACAACGTCAAAGTGGCCGTTTGCGACATCCCGCCACGAGGCCTCAAAATGGCCTCCACCTTCATCGGAAACAACACCGCCATCCAGGAGATATTCAAGCGCATAGGAGAGCAGTTCATGCTCATGTTTCGACGCAAGGCCTTCCTGCACTGGTACACTGGGGAGGGCATGGATGAGCTGGAGTTCACAGAGGCCGAGAGCAACCTCAATGATTTGGTTTCAGAGTACCAGCAATATCAGGATGCAACCGCCGATATGGATTACGATGGAGAAGATGAAGTGACAGAAGAGGAGGGTCTGTCATCAACAGCACACAGCACTCGAGTGGAGATTAAGACTGAGGTGGTCACTGAAACTTCTGTCAGCGAATGAGGCGTGGGCTTTAGTGAATATGGCAAGAGTGGATCTGATTGTGCGAAGAGTGGGAACATTTAGTCGTCCCGAAAAGTATTTAGTCCAGAGGTCTCAAACTCAATTCCTAGAGGGCCGCAGCTTTGCAGAGTTTTAGCTCCAACCAGCTCCAACTCACACCTGCTTGGAAGTTTCTAGTAATCCTGAAGACCTTGATTAGCTGCGTTTGATTAGGGTTGGAGCTAAACTGTGCAAAACTGTGTCCCCCCAGGAATTGAGTTTGAGACCAATGATTAAGACACTTAAAATGCAGTTAAAATGAATATTACACTGCATTAGAAGAAATGTTTGGCTTGAAAGGTGTGCTTTTCTTAAAGTAAATGAAACTTGTTTTTATAATTTGTGTTATTCAATGACAATGTGCCTAAAGTGTTCAAATACTTTTTGGAGCAACTGTTCATTGCAAACTGTGAAATATTTCTGACCACCAGGAAAAAAGTGAACATAAAATAAATTCAAAATTCAAACTTTCTAATCTTTGCTATACATTTTCTAAAGTTTGGGGTCGATACGTTTTTGAAAGTCTCGCTAAGGCTGAATTTATTTAATCAGAAATACAGTAAAACAATAATATTGTGAATATTGTTTATAATATATGTTATGAAATATAATTTATTCCTGTGATAGAAACCTGAACTTTCAAAAAAAAAAAAAAAAATATATATATATATATATATATATATATAATATATTATATATATATTATTATCAATTTAGTTTTTTAGGATTCTATGATGAATACAAAGTTCAAAACAACACTGTTTATTTTAAATGGATTTTTTGTGTAACATTATAAAAATTACATTTTAAAAACATAATGCATCCTTATCAAATAAAAATATTCATTCCTTTAAAGAAACAATCTCATTGACCCCAGACTTTTGAGCGGTAACGTAGTTTATTGTGAAGCTTATTTTATCCTTTTATCTCTATACCTATCTATCTCTGTAGCTACAGTCAAACCAAAATGTATTCAGAAATCTTTAACATTTCTCACATTATCATAGTTGTTTCACTATAGTTTAGAAAATGGTAATAACATATTTAAACTGTGTCAGAACAAATTAATCTTGATAATGACAGTTAACTTTGATAGAAAGGTATGTAATGGATTTTTAATCAAACAAAAAATATTCAGACAACTGTTAGTTTGACAATTTTTACACAACTATCAATACTTTGTTGACCAATTACTAAGCAATGAATAATTATGTTCAGTCTGTGGTGTAAAAAGGTCACATTAGCAGTTAAAGAACATAGTCAGGTCAAAGTGTCTGAATAATTTTGGTCCCAATTTTTTATTTTACTGGTAGTCCACTGTATGAAGAATTTTTGTGTATAATATGTCACAGTTTACTTTATTTTGCTATCCTTACTTACATAATTGAACTATAGTATGCTGCACCCACTAGTAGAAAAAAAAAAAAAAAATTATATCTGGTGTCTGAATAATTTTTGGTTTGACTGTATGTTAAAATATGTATCTGTACTGATGTGTAACAGTTTATGTATGTTCTGTAATAATGCAAAACTGCCGACATCTTGAGAAAAATATAGGGAAAAACAGATATAGTCAAAACCTTTTTCTTTTGTGTGGTGTAATAGTGCTATATAGAGGCCTAAATTCTTCTGTCATTATTTGTTGTCTATCTTCCAAAAATGCTAAATTTCTGTTTTTGCTTATCCTTTAAGAGCATAATAATAAAAAAAAAAATTGTAGCTGTTTCAGAATATATTTGATGCATCTGCATTGTACTTGAGCATTTATAATGCTAAGAATTGAAATATGAACTTTACCATTTCATTATAATTTACTGTATGTCATGCACACATCCGTTTTCTTGCAAAATACATTAAAATTAAAATGAAGACAAACACTTTCTTCTGGAGATCAGTAAGAAACAGATTAAACTATTCAGTTTGTGAGTCTAAGGGGTATTACTTAATGGAAGATATTAATCTTTGAAAATATTGCAGTTTTGGTAATGTAAAATAAAAGGGTACATCTCTATATAGTTTTTTCAGGTAGCTCTGCAGGTAGGTCTCTTGAAGCATCTTGGAGACATTGCCACAGTTCTTCTGGATTTAGTCTGTCTCAGTTTGTTGTGTTTCTTCATATCATTTCAGACAGACTGGATGAAGATGAGATCAGATCTCCCTGTGGAGCACTGGCTGTTGTCACTCTTTGTGCAAACAAAAATCTTACTGGATTACTAGAATTAATGGCAAAATGAATGTTTGGAAATGTAAACTGATATTTTCTTCAGACACACAACACAGCAAAAGATAGAAATAACTGACGTAAACCTTTTTTTTGTTGTTGTTGTTAAAATACTAGCGGCCTAAAACTTCTGCACAGAATTCCTTGCAGAGCCTGAGAAGTTATTATAGTATATATACAAAGAGCATTGTAATATTAATAAGTCAAATTTGCTCACATTTTATACAGAGAACATTAAATTTCAAAATTTATTTTTTAAATCACTACAGTACTGCAAACAGGTAATAATTTTAGTGTCTCTTCTAATTATGCTCTAAAACCACTATTTAAGTGGTATTTAAACTAGTAAAACTGATCTGATATATTAACAAGAAACCCAGGGTTAACAATACACACAGTTTCCCCAATGAACACCTGCTAATAAGAAAACAGTTTGGAACAAGAATACACCAAGTGAAGGCTGTTTTAGTTTGAGAGTCTTCATAATTTATTATCAAAAGAACACGGCTATTTCCATTCAATCATCATAACTGCAGATCTTGTTGTAAATCTAACAGAAGAAAGTATGTGGAGAAGTGGGAATTGAAGGGTGTAATTATAGATCCTACAAAAAAGCAGAAAAGACAAGTTAACGCATCAGTTAATTAATACAGGTGCAGTACAGTTCAGGTAAACCGCTAAATGTTTTACTTACATTGTATGGTCTTCATTTTAATGACCTTCACACTGGATTCTGCGTTTTTAATCGCCTCAACTTTCAGCTGTGGCTTCAGTGCTGCCCGCACGACCCTGGCGCAGATAGCTGAGTACCTGATATAACTGAAACAACAAGACAAATATTAAGTTACTGAATAACACAAACAAAATTGCTCGTATATGTCCACTGTGATTCAAATTCAGCATGACGCTAGTACTACAGCCAAATACATAGCTACAACAGAGCAAGGCCAAACCATATATAGTTCACAGATTACAAAGCGTTCAACAATTAAAATAACAACTGCACAGACTTTTAAGTTGCTAACTTTCATTCTGATACCTCAGTCCTGCTTGTCTCCAATAAGCAACCATTTTTTCGTGTAAATGTGTGTCTGACGTCCGTCAAATGCTGCAGTTCGCGCTGATCAAGGACGAGAGCAAGGCCTGTACGTTCGCCGGAATTACGTCATAAGCCAGCGTACGGTCTCATTGGCTGGCAAACATGCCAATCATTACACGGTCAGCTGGAATTGAACCTATCATGGATGATTATGTACAACCACAAATTTCCCCTCACAAATGCTTAATTTGGAATAATAAATACATTACACACAAAAAATAAATCGTAAATAATTTGTTGGTTTCACAACTTCTAAATCGTAATAGTCATGTGCTTACCGGTCCAGAGTTTTTAGAAATATGTTCATTTTATATACCTGTCATCGAGTATATGAGTTAATGTCATTCCCTCAGAGCTTAAAGAAATTATATATATTTTAAAAAATATATTTTATTCTTAAACTGGATGGTATAACTATAAAAGAAAAACACTATATTAATAACTATCTTAGAACAATTAGACAAATTTCCAGTGTTTCTTTAGGCCATTGGATTTTGGAGATCAATTTAAAGATGTCAACTGGAAGTAAGATCTACAGATATTTTTGTATCACAAATAAAATGACAGAGGTATCATTTAAGATTGTTCATCATATTTATTTAGATTGTTCATCGTATTCACCAAAGTTTTGTAAAGACATTGACTTGAAGTGTGTTTTCTGTAAAGAGGAAAATGAGAGTATTGTCCATTTATTTTACTGATTTTATTTATAAAAAATATTTTGGTGTATAATAAATGATATTAATAATAATAATAATAATTATTATTATTATTATTTTTATTTTATTAAACGAAGTACTAATATTGAATTGCAACTCAAAGAAAAAGCTGCTTTATTTTTTATGAGTATACTGTTGATTTCAAACACATTAAAACACAAAGCGAAAAAAAAACCCTCTTAAATTATTTTAAAGCTTTAAATTCATTCTTCAAATAATTTGTTATTTTTTGCTTATGGACGTGATTTTCTTAGTGCTTTTCCTATTTTGTTAATTTTGTTTAATGTTTTTGTTTTATTATTTTTTTTCGATATAATTTATATGTTATATATTAGAAAACAAGATGAAACTGAACCTATTACCAGAGTTTAATGATACAAAATCTACATTAACCATTAAATTTGTGTGTATTCATTTTTAAATTACAGGCAAGTTTTAATAACATAAATGCAGATTTATTAAAGTTAAAGCATTCAAACTTGATTTATTATATATTAATATATTTATTAAATAAAATATTTATCTCCTTCTCATTCGAAATGTATATTGATTAATCCCTCTGCTGCTTGGATTAACTGTGTTGAACAATAATGTTAATAAGGGTAAAAAAAGAGTAAATTTTCATTTATTGCTTTAAAACAATGTTATTAATTTTCTGATGATTCTACATAAATTAAATGTTATTATATTTTTACATAAACACGTCTTTAAATTAGAAGGGTCTTTTAATTTGTAGCAGTGCCCGGATTGAGAGCTGGTTCGTTGCAGTTTGTTTGCGTAAGATTTCATATTACCCGATGCTTATTGTTCATATATACTTACGACCTATAATAATAATAATAATAATAATAATAATACTTAGTCTAATAAAATTTTTTATTAACATTTATAAAACACTACATTATATTTTAAAATCAAGTATTAAAAGGAATAAAATCTGTCAAAATGTATTTTATGTATATTGATATATTTATATGTGATATTAATAATTGTATAATGTATTTTTCTTATAATATATATATATATATATATATATATATATATATATATATATATATATATATATATATATATATATATATTGTAAGACAAAAAGAAAACAACAAGAAACAGCACTGCATTGAAATACAACGTAAAGGAAGGAAACGGACAAAAAAATAAAATAACAACAACAATGACACCTCAATCAGTAAGAAAAATATTGTCATAAGCCTTAAGAAACGTATTATTCTTATTATTATCAATGTGTCTAAGAGATTTAACAATTAGCAAAATCTCTGCAAAAAAGACATCAAATCTAGGTAACATATTGAGAAATTTGGATGCATGAATAAAGAATTTTTCTTATAATATATCAGAACATATTTGTAATCGCTACGGAGTCGAAACCCTCGATACGTCATGACGTGAGTCATGTTCCTGTGACGTGATGATGTCATTCGGCCTGGGTTAGAGAGGAGGAAGCAGAAAAAACAACAACAAGCCTGTTGGGTCGGTGACAGATAGAAGCCACACTGAGGTGACCTGTCTATACTAGTAGTCAAAAAACAGTCAAATATCAGTCATTGCTTGTCCCGAGGGCAAGATGTCTTTGTTTGGGAAGTTGTTTGGTAGCAGTGGCAAAGGGGGGAAATCTGCAAGCCCCCAAGAGGCTATCCAGCGACTGCGAGAAACAGAAGAAATGTTGACCAAGAAACAAGAATTCCTGGAGAAGAAGATCGAACAGGAGCTTGTAACGGCCAAGAGAAACGGCACGAAGAACAAAAGAGGTGAGTGATGAGCTGAATTAAATTACCTGGCATAGATTAGCTGGTCAACTCGGGTTAGGTTGGCAGTGGGGTTTAGCGATATTTTATGTCGGTCTATTATACAAATGTACTCTTCAAAAACGTGTGTTGTAAGTGAAATAATATAATTAATAAACTAATTTACAGGGCTAGACATTTACTAAAACATAAGCTTGGTCTTCAAGAGCTGTCATACAAAACATTGATATGGAATTATCTATAGTGCGATAAACTTGCTTTATAATCTGATTTATTATTTTAGGATGCTTGGGATAGACAGATGCAATGTTGTAGCTCTCCATCAGTTCACATTTGACCTACCCTGGTATCCATGGTAATGACTAACATGTACAGTTGAGGTCAAAAGTTTACATACGCCTTGCAGAATCTTCAAAGTATGAATTATTTTAGCAAAATAAGCGGGATCATACAAAATGCATGTTGTTTTTTATTTAGTACTGGCCTGAATAAGATATTTCACATAAAAGACTTTTACATATAGTCCACAAGAGAAAATAAGAGTTGAATTTATAAAAATGAGATTATTCTCAAAGTTTAATACTTTGTTGTTACTTGATTTTTTTTTTTTAGTGATAGTTCATGAGTTTCTTGTTTGTCCTGAACAAATAAACTGGTCGCTGTTCTTTAGGAAAATCCTTCAGGTTCCACAGATTAATTTTTGTGTATTTGAACCCTTTCCAACAATGACTATGATTTGATATCCATCTTTTCACACTGAGGAAACAGTGCATTAAGAGCTGAAACCTTTTTTTAATTTAAAGATTAGGGTAAATGTAACTTATTTTGTCCTCTGGGAAACATGTAAGTATCATCTGTAGCTTCTGAAGGGCAGCACTAAATGAAAAAAAAGAAAAGAAAAATGTAAACGTCTTCATTCTGTTCAAAAGTTTACACCCCGTGGCTCTTAATGCATTTTCTTTCCTTCTGAAGCATCAATGAGCATTTGAACCTTCTGTAATAGTTGCAAAATCATACAGTTATTGTTGGAAAGGGTTCAAATACACATAAATGCTGAAAACCCAAAGAATTTGTGGGACCTGAAGCATTTTTCTGAAGGACAGCAGGCAGTTTAACTGTTCAGGACAAACAAGGGACTGAAAAGTCACTAAACAAAACAAACAAACAAAAAACAGCTGTGGATCATTCAGGTAACAACACAGTATTAAGAATCAAGTGTTTGTAAACTTTTGAACAGGGCCATTTTTATAAACTTAAATATAATATTTTCTCTGAATAACATCATTAATCTTTTAGCAATTTCAGCAAAGTTGTACATTCACAAGTCAAAAATAACTTAAAAACTCTCATATTTTACCTTCCATAACAGTGATAAGATATATTGATAACCATAATAAGAAAACAATTTAAAAATGAAATCTAAAATGTAATTTTTTTTTTTATTATTATTGTTTTTTTTTTTTTTTTTATTTGACATTTTCTGAAGTGTTAAATAATCCTCTCTACCTTTTTGTTCTGTATTTGACTGTTATTACTGAAACTAAATACATAAATAAGACTGCAAACTGCCCGTCTGCTCAAAACCTGGAAAAAAATTGTCGTTTTAAAGTGCTACTTTGTCATGCTTTCCATTAGCGCCACTTCCAGGCCTTGCAAATATTATGACATAACCCAGTTACAAAAAGTATATTTTATAAGTCAGTTTTTTTCTATCCCATCGATCCTACTAGAGTTGTCCAAATCCAGAAACGGCTCCATAAATAATTTCAGTGGCAACGTAAGGACCACAGAGAGCCGTCTAGGTTGTGAGGTCTGTAATACAACCCCACATTTAAAGTCCCCAGAACAGAGGTAATCAATAATTGATCTGATTATCCTATGAGGGCTGCTAAGACACGACAAATGACGACGCTGGCTGCTTGGGGTGTGGGACTGATGTTTTGTCATTGTTTGCAATTCCAGTGCGTTCATGGAAAAAGTGTTTAATTTGCATGACCTTTGTGTCAGGTGACGTCTTTGGAATGCCCCCTTTGAACGTGCACATGACGTAAGAGTCTGGTGAGCGCTTTATTGTATTGTAAACCTGACAGATTAGGGTTCCTTTCAGTACATTGCAATCAAACCATTGTTTTGTCAGTGTTCAAAATTCAAATCTGTAGAAAGTAAAAATGCAACGTGTTTTGGTACACTACCAGTCAAAAGTTTTTGAACAGTAGGTTTCTTTTATGTTTTTTAAAGAAGTCTCTTCTGCTCACCAAGCCCATTTATTTGGTCCACATTTACCTTTCTTTCTTTTTTGAAACAGCTGCATTGCAGGCCCTGAAGCGCAAGAAGCGCTACGAGAAGCAGTTAGCTCAGATTGACGGCACCCTTTCTACCATCGAGTTCCAGCGGGAGGCGCTGGAGAACGCTCACACCAACACCGAAGTCATCAAGAATATGGGCTTTGCTGCCAAGGCTATGAAAGCTGCCCATGACAACATGTGAGGAGCTTATTTTCTTTGCCTTTTCTCTGTAAACGAGATAAGTTTACCAGTGCAAGCTATTGTGATTCTGTATAGTATTTTGACACGGGATATATCTAATTTGCGCTTTCAGGGACATCGACAAAGTGGACGAACTTATGCAGGACATCACAGAACAGCAGGAGCTGGCACAAGAAATTTCAGATGCAATCTCAAAGCCTGTTGGGTTTGGGGAGGAATTCGATGAGGTAAGATTAACACAAGCAAAATTCAGAGCCATGATGAAGCTTCACCTGCTAAGCTTTTGCTAAATTTTCATGTGGTTGTACAAAGATGTTTACATCCGCTGTTTAATTATAAGGTGCACAGGAAGGCATATCATCACATTGTGTTATAAATGCTCATGTAGCAACATCATAGATCCGTTTCCTCATTAAGCAAACAATAGTTGTCCCAAATGCACATTTTAAACCTGTTGGGTGCAGCTTAATTTGAGGAAAAAGTATCTTAAAAAGTCTGTGGTTGGAAAGGTTTTTTAATGTTTAAAGGATTAGTTCACTTATTTACTCAACCCCATGTTATCCAAGATGTTTTTCTTTCTTCAGTCGAGAAGAATTTGAGGTTTTTAAGGAAAACATTCTAGGATTTTTCTCCATATAGTAGACTTTAATAGGGATCAATGGGTTGAAGATCCAAATTGCAGTTTCAATGCAGCTTCAAATGGCTCTACATAATCCCAGCCGAGGAATAAGAGTCTTATCTTATCTTTTCTATAAAAAAGAAAAAAAGTATGTCTATCTAGTGCAAGATGAGCATTTGTGGTTAAAAAGTATATAAATTTATTGTTCCTTTTAGAAAATGACCGATTGTTTCACTATATAAAACCCTTATTCCTTGTCTGGGATTGTGTAGAGCCTCTTGAAGCTGCACTGAAACTGTAATTTGGACCTTTAACCCGTTGACTCTCATTGAAGTCCACTATATGGAGAAAAATCCTGAAATGTTTTCCTGAAAAACCTTAATTTCTTTTCGACTGAAGAAAGAAAAGACATGAATGTCTTGAAAGACTTGGTGGTGAGTAAATTATTACAAGTGTCACATTTGAGATGCATGTTAATACTTGTTATAAACAGATGTAGGGCTGGGTATTGAGTTTGATACTTTTTAGCACCAACCGAATTGCCTCAATACCATCGAGTATCACAAAACTCGACTCCTAAACTGTTAATCTCGTCAACGTCCGTGAGCCAATAAGCCTGCAGCACTAGGTGTGTTCGTGCATTTTTGTTTACAAATGAAAACAATCATCCTCCATATGGGCGTTTCAGAAAAGATCTTTGTCCATAATACAGACATAAAAAATTTTAACAAAAAAAAATTTAATAAAATTGGTATTGAAAAAAGTATTCAGGAAATTTTAGAACGATACCCAGCCCTAAACAGATGTTGTGTTATTTCAGGATGAGCTGCTAGCTGAACTAGAGGAGCTGGAGCAGGAAGAGTTGGATAAGAGCCTTCTGGAGATTGGAGACAATGTACCACTGCCAAACGTGCCCTCTACGTCCTTACCTGCTAGACCAGGTACTAAACATACACACACACACACACACACACACACACACACACACACACACACGGTTTTTGGAAACCTCTTGATATCATCTACTTTTGTTTTAGACAGTTTTTAGTTTTAGTTCTAGTTTCTGGACAGTGTGACACACCAATTGCATATGCAGATGCCAAAAGAAATTTGGTGCAGAAAAAAAAATTGTTTAGAAATTGCTACACATTAAATAAAACCTGACAATTGTATAGAAAAAGAAACACTTTAGGTAACACTTTACTAAAAGCCTTTATAAAGGTATTCATATTATAGGTTGTAATGCATTTTTACAAATATTTGCATTGCATATATTATAATGCATTATAATTGTGGCTATAATTATTTATGAGATCATACAATAATGCATGGCATTATTAATGCATTAAAACTACTATAAGTAAAGTGTTATTGTAATTTCTTACTAAACCTACTATAAAAGTTGTTTAATTTTATAGTGTATGTTCAAACAGTGAGATGTTACTTCACTTATACTAGATATTTACTAATATTATGTTTCTGTGACTCAAATCATAACATACACTACCAGTAACATTTTTTATGTCTTTTAGATGTTTAAAGTCTTTTCTGCTTACCAGCCTGCGTTTAAATGATTCATGATTAATGTTAAAAAAGATTTCTATTTTAGATAAATGCTGTTCTTCTGAACTTTCTATTCATCAAAGAAACCTGAAAAAAATCTACTCTGCTGCTTTCAACATAATAATAATACATGTTTTTAGAGCAGCAGAATCAGAATATTACAATGATTTCTAAACGATCATGTGACTGGAGTAATGATGGTAAAATTTAGCTTTGAAATCACGTGACTAAATTACGTTTTAAAATATATTCTAATAAAAAAGTTTTTTTTTTTTTTTTAGATTTAAAAATTTTACTGTTTTTGCTGTACATTGGATCAAATAAATGCAGGCTTGGTGAGCAGAAGAGACTTTAAAAAACATCTTAAAAAAACTTTTGACTGGTAGTGTATTAAGAAAGAAAGTCGCTCATTCACACTCCTGCAAATGTGTTTATCCTGGCCTTGTATTAAATGTAGTTCTTGAATGTTTTTTTTGTAAATGCAGCAAAGAAGAAAGAAGAGGAGGACGAGGATGACATGAAAGATCTGGAGGCGTGGGCTGCAAATTAATGCTCCCAAAAACCCATACACACTATACAAGGCATAAACCTCACTCCGATACCTGTTACTAAAGGACCTGGAAGGACTCTTCAGTATGTTACAGTATGACGTCTTTGTGTCTAATATAGGTTAAAATATAAACACACACAAGAGGAAAACAAAAACATAAATGCAAAAAAAATTACGATCAACACACTCATCTAAGCAAGTCTAAGATTTTGCCTCGTTTCTCCTCATCTCTGGACTGTTCAGACACGAAAAAGGCTTGTTGTAGATCAGTGTTTGTGTGTTCAGCACTCCATTACCTGTAAAAGTAGTCATATAACTCTTCAAACTTCCATCACGAGGAATCCTCTGCTTGGTCCAAGAAACCAATACACATGGAAACCCTTTGCACGTAGGGGAAAGTGTCTGTAACGATCTGTTGTGTTTTCGGAGAGAACATGTGGTATATTACAAGTTTGTTTGTTCAGTAAAAGCACTGTAAGCCCCGTTTGATTCTGCATCGAGCATTTCAGTGCAGGTGCTTCCAACATATGATGTCCGCGGGACGTCCTAGATTAGCACTTAGGCTTTATGAATACAAAACTTGCTCTCTGTTTCGGGACTGAGGGGGTATAAAGGTTTCAGGATCAAGTTTGAGTGCTGCTGCAACTGTACATAGCATCTCTCTTTAATGGCATGACGGTAAATGGTCTATTCACTCAAGAAACGTGTACTGTATTTGAGATATTTCAGAAATACGGCTTGTGATTCTAAGATATCTTTACACTAGAAGTGGTTTCTTGAAAAGAGTGTTGCATTAGGGGGAAAAAAAGACAAGGCTTGTTGTAGATTTCTGATTGTCGTCTTATTTTTGAGGCGTGAATACATTCAGATAGATTTGTACAAGGACAGACTGCACAGATTCATTTAATACCATGCTTTATTTTGCAGAGTGTACTATTATGATGTTAGAAATACAGTGGTTTTATTCATTTTCCTCTCCTGAGAGTCTATAAAACATTTGAGTATTGAATATTGAGAGGTGAGAGTCGCACTAAACACGTAACTTTGTTTATTTATCCGAACGTTTCATTCGCATTGTTTATTGTTTGTTTGTCTTTTTGACACTCTCGTTTACGTTGTCCTCTGCCTTTCAACCTTACACTCACATTAAAGTTTTGCCAAATTAACGCCTCTCTGGATTTTTCTTTGCGCGTTACATGTTTCTTTCCATTATTTGGCTAATATTTATTTTTATTTACGCACTTCAAAGCTTTAGTGTTCACCTTAAAAATTAGTTTTCGTCTATTGAATATTGAAGATGAATTTGTAGAAATAGTATGTCCAGGCAGAAGGGCAGAGAGTATGGGTCCATTACATGCATACAGTCAGTCATTAATCTTACAGAGACACCAGTGGAATATATTATGGTGCTTTTCTGTTACGTTTTTGCCGTGGAAAGGGAAATTAAGACTTTAAAGCAACATGTCGTCTATAGTAATGCAAACTGATTTGTACAGGATGTGAAAGGCGAAGCTTTAATACATTTGTATGTTTTCATTACCTTGTAGGTGCTGGATTTATCATTGTTATACCATTATCGTTATAAGCTCACTTATTATTGTTATTAAAATATTTTGACTGAGTCTCTAGTAGTCTTGGTACATGACCTAAGGAGATCAACTAAAATGTTCAAATCCTTATACAGTTACAGTCTAAAGTTTACCTACACCTTACAGAACCTGCAAAATGTTAATTATTTTACCAAAATAAGAGGGATCATACAAATTGCATGTTATTTTATATGTAGTACTGACCTGAATAAGATATTTCACATAAAAGATGTCTACACATAGTACACAAGAAAAAAATAAGTTACATTTATAAAGATAGACCCTGTTCAAAAGTTTACATACGCTTGATTCTACTGTTTTGTTACTTGAATAATCCACAGCTGTGTTTTTTTGTTTAGTGATTGCTGTTTATGAGTCCCTTGTTTCTTCAGGAAAATCCTTTAGGTCCCACAGATTCTTTGCATTAAGCGACTCGTGAACAGATATCACTAAACAAAAAACACAGCTCTGGATCAATCAGGTAACAATACAGTATTAAGAATCAAGGGGATGTAAACTTTTGAATGGGGTTATTTTTATAAATTCAACTATTACTTTCTCCTATGGACTGTATGTAAACATCTTTTATGTGAAATCTTATTCAGGTCAGTACTAAATAAAAAAAAAACATGCTTTTTGTATGATCCTTTTTTTTTTTTTTTGCTAAAATAACATTTTGAAGATTCTGTAATGTAATGTAAACTTTTGACTTTAACTCTATTTCACAATGTTTTTGCTGTATTAATGAACTGTTTGTGATCATGAGACTTTCAAAAGCACTACAAACCCCAAATGTAGTTAAAGTAATAATCTACCTCAACATGTCAATGCAGATCAGTCAGCTGAACAAGTCTGACCTCTTATTATCCACTCAAACATAATAATTGTATGATTGACAGTGTGCTTAGTAAATCTGTCAATGATAGGTAAATCTTCAGTCTTTCAGGTTTCATTTCATCACACAAACTAGACTATTTTTTTTTTAGATATGGGGTTAAGCAGGGTATATTTTCAGGACATAATGAATGGACTTTGCACAGGGGGCCCTAGTGTTATCCAAATAACCCTGTTCAACTGACGATGTTCCTGATGATTTAAATCTATAGGAATTTTATGAACAAAAATGTATTTCTGCATTCATTGCTTTTTTTGTGAATATTTGTCAAATACTTGTATAAAAAAATCAAAAAGCACCTTACTTCTCAAGCTCAGATCCGTCCTCATGGTGTTAAATATTTCTAAAACACAAACGCCAGTTGAAACTTGTACTTGTATGTCAATCAAGATCTTCACATTTCAAATGATATTACACGCCTTCAACAACCGTGGATTCTGATTGGCTATCGTAGGACCTAAAGAACACGCCCACTAAAGTTTATTTAGAGCGAGAAGGCGGGGCATATTTCGTCCAATGAGAGACGAGAGTCGGGCATGATCTCATGAATATTACAACAACCGGTTTGTACACAGTTATATTGAAGTTCACATAACAGTTACCTCCTTCTGCACTCGCTCAGGTCCACAGTCGGGGCTCAAGACCAACCCACATCAGGCTTACCTAACGACAACACATCAAAATGTCAGAGAAGCTTCCATTCAAAGTTGGTTAGTATAAGTTTATTTAATTATTCACGTTGTCATGCTCAATGCTGTTCTGCACAAAATCACGCAATCATGTTTTTACCTCCAATGCTAATTAGCTAATTCCACTCTGCTGATTTCTAATGGACTTTAGATGAAGCATACAATTCTCTGCAAAAGGAGGTCTTTGGGTTTTATTTTTGACCGAGCAAGCATGAATTGTTGCAAATCTCTAGTTGCTAGTGCTTATGTATCACATGGCACAGAAGGCGTCATTGTCAGCGCTGCCTTGCACGAGAAGCACTATTGCATAAAGTCACTGTTCCCCCATAAAATCACTGTTCGCGCATTAATATGTCTAATTGATTATTACAGCCATTTTGTGCTTGCTCACAAAGTATTATATATGATTTTGTGTCTAACACCTGTCAAGCAAGCTAGCGTGGTGTTCCATTCGGAAGACGGAAAGAAGAAAGTTTGGAAGTTGTAGTTTTTCTGTGCATTGTAGACGCTCCTGCGTATGAAAGATCATGCATTACTGAACTACATTTCCCATAATGCAGTAGTCAACCGCGCCGCCACTTTTAGTGAATCGCAGTCGTTCATTTTGCGAATCGATTCTTTTGAACAGTTCGTTTCATAAAATGGCTCAGCTGCTTTTTACGTCATCACGTGGACCCTGAACCCCCAACTTTAATGCGTAAAATGTTCTAATAAGGACATGTAGGACAATGCTTTTTTACGGCCATGTTTTATTAATGGTTGTTAATAATAATGTTATACCTCTCACTTCTGTTTGCTGTAAACCATCGAATTCAGCCATATAGAGCCTAAATGTGACCCTGGACCACAAAACCAGTCAAAAGGGTCAGTTGAGATTTATACACCATCTAAAGGTGATGTATAAGCTTTCCATTGATGTATGGGTTGTTAGGATAGGACAATATTTAGCTGAGATGCAACAATTTGAAAATCTGGAATCTGAGGGTTCAAAAAAAAATACAAATAGTGATAAAATCGCCTTTTGAATTGTCCAAATGAAGTTCTTAGCAATGCATATTGCTAATCAAAAATGAAGTTTTGATATATTTACAGTAGGAAATTTACTAAATGTCTTCATGGAGCATGATCTTCACTTAATATCCTATTAAGAAAAATATAGAAAAAAATATCATTTTGACCCATACAATATATTTTTGCCTATTGCTAATAATACTGTTATACAAGTCATTAATATTCCCAGTTCCTATAAGTGATACACCGGTTCACTCCAAATGCTTTTGTGAATCAGTTCAATGGATTCATTGAAAAGGTCCAGCTCGAAAGAACGGTTCCTCCTGCTTTTTTGATGACAAAAAATAAAAATTTTGCTCTAAAAGGGGTTCTTTGAGTTAAGACAGATGAAACACACCACGTTTCCATCTTCACTGTTTATTTTACGTCGCTTTTAGTCACACGTCAGCACAACCATGCTGACTGGACTTGGTACATGTCACTCAGGCATTTGCAGCGTCTGTTGTTGTTGTTGTTGTTTTTTCAGCAAACTTCTCTGATGTTCTCTCAGAGCAGATAAGGCTCAAGTAATTCAATAGTAAATCCAGCTGGACTTTGGGCCATAGTCTTAAGAGTTCAGAGTTCAGTCATTCAAAATCAGTTAATCAAACGTCAAAGTGCACCAGTACTGCACACTTATTTATTAATAGCCCCTTCTGAGGCTTCCATGGTCAATGGAAAACCTGGAAGTCACAGGAATAGGAAAATGATGAGAGTTAGTAACGTTTAATCCATGTAAATTAGAAATTCACTTTGCTAAAACAGCATCTTAATGTTAAACTAAACAAATACTCTTAGTTGTTGCCTAGATCTTGTTATAGTAGGTTAGTAGTCGCTGTCAGAAATGTAAATGGAAAATGTCCTTTCTTTTGTAATCCACATTTGTTTACTACAAAATACACTATCAGTCAAAAGTTTTTGTTTTTAAAGAAGTCTCTTCTGCTCACCAAGCTAGCATTTATTGAACCCAAAATATAGAAAAAGCAGTAGTATTGTGAAATATTAATATTAATATTCAAATAACTGCTTTCTATTTAAATACATTTTAAATTGTAATTTATTCCTGTGATCAAAGCTAGATTTTCAGGATCAGTACTCTAGTCTTCAGTGTCACATGATCCTTCAGAAATCTTTCTAATATGCTGATTTGCTGCTCAAGTATTTTTTATTGTTGTTGTTGTTATTATTATTATTATTATTAATTTTATTATCAATATTTAATGTTGAAAATTACAGTTTTTGCTGTACTTTGGATCAAATAAAAACTACTTTAAAAAAAATTTGACTGGTAGTGTATTTGGTAATAAGCCTATTGGTTAAGTGTGCATATGAAACCAAGCACCATCTCCTCAACCAATTCAAGACATGTTAGGTATGTGGTTTTGGGTGTCATCTGTTGAATTCCTCTTTTAGATGTCCAAATATAAGACTGACCCTTCAAAAACCGCTTTAACTTGCATGTTATAATGCAAATGTGTGTCGAGACTTCTTGTTACTGCTTAACTGTGCTCTAAGATGTCTGAGCCAATCTTTGACAATTTAATTTAATCATTCTTTCGGTTTCCTGAATTTAGCCTTCGTTTTATGCATAATCTGTTGGGATTTTTCTCTTTTCTCTCTCTCCAGCTGATATCAGCCTGGCTGAGTGGGGACGTAAAGCCATCGACATAGCCGAGAATGAGATGCCAGGTCTGATGAAGATGAGGGAGCTCTACGGCCAGACAAAACCCTTGAAAGGCTCTCGCATCGCAGGCTGCCTGCACATGACTCTACAGACCGCTGTGCTCATTGAAACCCTCACCGCTCTCGGAGCTGAGGTGAGGATGCAAACACAAAACCATTGAAGAAATGGTTATTACCCAAAAAAATAAACTTCTACTTCTAGATGCCTAACCTTGCAGTCTGTCTGAAGTGCATTGCTTTTCTAATCCTCTATTTCCTCTGTCAAACTGGAATTCCCCAACCCAAGGCTATATTTTATCCTAAAAGTAATGAAGTCTGTACAAGTCACATGCTCTCATTCCTTCCTCTTGATCTCTGTCTGCTCCAGGTTCAGTGGTCCAGCTGCAACATCTTCTCTACCCAGGATCACGCAGCAGCAGCCATTGCTAAAACTGGCGTTCCAGGTAAAAGGTGCTGGTTCGCTAGACTGTCGGTGCGGCTCTGCTGTAATACTGCCCACTGTTTGCTCTAAAGCTGCGTAATCACATGTAGATAAGGAGAACTCAGAGTTTAGAGACACATCTAGCCTAAAGCATGTGCTCCACCACAAATGGGTTTAATCTTTTTTTGACTCAACATTTTCGAAGGACTAACATGCAAGAGTGCGCAATCAAAAATAGCCTTGAAACCTTAAAAGTGATACAAACGGAAAAATTTTTAGCGTTAACCTTTTTTTATAAAAGTTTGCAAAACTTTTATCTAACAACAACAATTAGATGTTTAGCATGTGCTTTTCCAGTTTCACATGTAAAATGCCTATTGTGAGACTCTTATGCCGCAGTTGAAGTCAAAAGTTTACATTCACCTTGCAGAATCTGCAAAATTATGCAAAATGCATGTTTTTTTTTAGTACTGAGCTGAATAAGATACTTTACACAAAAGATGTTTACATATAAGCTAGTCCACAAAAGAAAATAATAGTTGAATGTATAAAAAGAAAAGTTTACATACACTTGATACTTGATACTGTGTTGTTACCTGAATGATCCATAGCTGTTTTTTTTTTTGTTTTGTTTAGTGATAGTTGTTTCTTTAGATAACACAAATTCTTTGGTTTTTCAGCATTTTTTTATTTTTTTTTGTAAAACCCTTTTCAACCATGACTGTATGATTTAGAGATCCATCTTTTCACACTGAGAACAACTGAGGGACTCATATGCAACTATTACAGAAGGTTCAGACGCTCACTGATGCTCCAGATAAAAAAATGGATGCATTAAGAGCCAGGAGGTGAGAAAACTTTTGAACAGAATGAAAATGTGTAATTTTTTCTTATTTTGCCTAAATATATATATATATATATATATATATATATATATATATATATATATATATAATTTATTTATTTATTTATTTATTTTTTCATTTAGCTTCTGAAGGGCAGTACTAAATGAAAAAAAAAAAAAAGATATTTAGGTAAAATAAGAAAAATGTACACCTCTTCATTCTGTTCAAAAGTTCACACCCCTGGCTCTTAATGCATCTTTTTTCTCTCTGAAGCATCATTAAGTGTTTGAACTTACTTTAATAGTTGCATATGAGTCCTTCAGTTGAAAATTTTTGACTTCAACTGTATATTATAATAAAGACACATTGGGTCTGTTTTTAGCTAGATTGAAAGTTTTATCAATACTTTTAAATATAGAATGAACTCTAAATATATTTATAATCAACATGTCTCTTTCTTTGTCTGCTGTCTTGGCTGTATTTGTTTTTCACTGATCCTAGTGCATTATGTGATTGCTTTCTTCACAAAGGATAAGCCTAAATGTACTGCTGCCATGAGAACTTGGCCTTAAGAAGGTATTTTAGTTCGCTGCGTAATTATGCTGACAGCTTTCTGTAATCGCTTTTAAATCGGGAGCATGACTAATGCATTGAAATGCTGCTTACTAACTCACTAAGTTAGGGAGACATATATTAGTTATTAGTTACTAAATTGCAGATGTACTTTTTTTTAAGGTTTGAGTTAGTGTTAATGCAGGCTTACTTTGATAAGATAAATATACAGATATTTATAAACGCAAAGCATTATCTCATATCTCATTAACAGTAGTGCTAATAACATGCACTACTGTTTACAAGTTTGGGGTCAGTATGATTTTAATATTTAAAAGTCTCTAATGTTTACCAAGGCTGTGTATATATTTAATAATATTTAGAAAAATATTATTGCAATTTAAAACAACTTCTCTATTTTAAAATACAATTTATTCCTGTGATGCAATTCATTCCTTCAGTAATCAGTGTCACATGATCCTTCAGAAATCATTCTAATATGCTGATCTGATGCTCAAGAAACATTTCTTATCAACATTTTAAACAGTTTAAAAATGTTTTAAACATATTTTTTTATTACATTTATTTAAACTAAATCTTTTGTGATCATACAAATATTTTACTCTAATATTTAATGAATTCTTTCTAAATAAAAGTATTAATTTCTTGGAAAAAATAACTGATCCCAAGCTTGAATTAATTGGGTGACTTTGCATTAATTTTGTCTAGGGGTCGACTGATTATCGCTGCAGATATTAAGCATTTTTATGGTTATCGGTCATTAAAAACCGATTTGCAAATAAAATAATTTAAAAGCATTTTTTAAAAAGGTTTTTGTCAGAGCCCTTGTTCTTAATTTAGAAATTAATTAGAATTTTTACACCAGACATGTATATAATTTCAAAATATCGGTTATCGATCTACTTGATCTGTAATAATCTGTTTTGGGACCAGCTTTTAAAAACGCATATCGGTCGACCCCCCAATCTTTGAAATATTAGAAAGTAATATGGTTTTGCATTTCCTGTGAACCTCTCAATCTCATTTAGAGTGATGACAGTAAGTGGTTGTTACTTGGATCCATTGCTTATATAGCTGTCTTTCTCAACTGTTATACCAGATAGAAAATAATGCCACCTTAAAACTGTCAAACATATTTAGTGCTGCTTATGATTCTGAAAAAAGCAGATTTTCAGCAATTTCTCTCCATACTGTGCCTTATTCTGGCAAAAAAAAAAAATTATTACTTGCGTTTAGATGTATTCATGTAAAATCACAAATTTTTGGGATGTGAGGCAGGTAAATATGAAGTAAATAAGCACTCAAACTTTGTGAAGCCAGTGAGCAGTTCATTCTTTTCAGTAATACACAGTTATGATGCATACACTGGTGTCTAATGCATGAGTTGTTTGTTCTGTGTTGTAGTGTATGCATGGAAGGGAGAGACCGATGAGGAATATGTGTGGTGCATAGAGCAGACCATCTACTTCAAGGACGGTCAGCCTCTCAACATGATCCTGGATGACGGTGGAGACCTGACAAATCTGGTGCACCAGAAGTACCCCAAACTGCTTGCAGGTATTATGTAGTCTGCTTTTTTTTTTTTTTTTTTTTAGTCATTGGCTGCACACCCTCATCCTTAACAGCCAGAGGTCAGTTAGAGTCATTTAGACTACTCACTATATTGCCAAAAGTATTGGGACACCCCCTTCTAATGAACAGGTTTGACTACTTTAGTAATTTCCATAAGTACTAATCTTAATATTTAAGCATATAATGATATTCTAGGGAATTGTGTCCTTCTAATTTTATAGCAAAAGTTTGGACCCATTTTTATTCTTACATGACAATGCCTCTGTGTATAAGACAAGGTTCCTAAAGAAATGTTTGATTCAGTCAGTGTGGAAGAACTTGACTGGTCTGCTTAAAGCCAAGCTCTAATCACTACTGAACGCATTTGGTGTGACTTTAAATGCAGATCTTGAGCCAGAAACTCATCACAGAACACCAATGACTTATACATATGCTACATGGACAAAAGTACTGGCACACACCACCTTTAGAACAGAAAAAGGCACTTCCAACAAAGATGGAAGCAAAATTCATGTATTTAAAAATTGTATTTCTGTCTTTGTTGCTTCAGTTTTGGAAGTGTCTAAAATGACTGTACCCATATGCACAAGTCATTGGTGTTTGATCTGAGTTTTTGGGCTCAAGGTCTGCATTTAGAGTCACACCAGAGGTGTTCAACTGGGATTAGGATTTGGCTTTATGCAGACCAGTCCTTCCACACTGACTGAATCAAACATTTCTCTATGAACCTTGCCTTATACACGGCATTGTCGTGTTAGAATAAAAAAGGTGCCTGTCCTGTCCAAACTTTTGCTATAAATTAGGACACAATTCCCTAGAATGTCATTATATGCTTAAACATTATGATTAGTACTCATGGAAATAAAGCAGTCAAACCTACTCATTAGAAGGGGGGGGTGTCCCAATACTTTTGGCAATATAGTGCAAGTACAGTTTAATTTCATTGCCTCAGTTACTATCCATGTCTGATTGTCCCTGGCTAGTAATAACAGCTCTCCTGACCTGCTGATTCTTATCATATAGTTGAACTGTACTGCTGTTCAATTGCCACTAGATGGCAGGATAATCTGTGATCAAGCTGTTCCATGCTTGGCCTAGCAAAGAAAGTAAACATTATAATATAGTATTCGCAGTCTGAAAAACATACATTACGATACATACCCTAGAAAGGAAAACTCACAAAAGGATTTAGAGGTATCAGTTTTTTATTTGACAGAGAGTAGAGGTCATGTGTTTGTTTTAGCTATAAATGTTGTCAAATTTTAATAGGCCATATTTATGAGGCTGCTCTATTTGACATCTGACCTTTGGTAGGGTTAAGAATCTGGGCTGGTAACACAAAGGTCAGTTCTCTGATTCTATGTAGGGCCTGTGAACTGAAGAACTGTTAACATAATGCTTTAAACAACATTTCTAACCAGGTTGCTTGTGGATTCCAGCAGTTAGTGAACTGTAAATGGCATTAGATATTAAAACTCATGCTAAATATTGCTTGTCAAGTACGTCTGTTATCTGTTAATTATTTATTTATTTATTTTTAAGAATTATTGCTTTTATTCAGCAGGGACACATTCAATTAATCAGATATTAAAATATTTCTATTTCAAATAAATGCTGTTCTTTTGATCTTTCTGTTCTTAAAATAATCAGTTTCCACAAAAATAATAAGCGGCACATTTGTTTTCAACATTGAGCATCAAATCAGCATATTACAATGATTTCTGAAGATCATGAGACACTGAAGACTTGGCTAATGATGCTGAATTTTAAGCTTTGCGTCAAAGAAATAAATTACATTTTAAAATATATAAAAATAGAATTTTTTTATTTTTATTATTTATTTTAATATTATATTTATATATAATTTTCAATATATATAAATGTTTTTTTACCACATATCGGATCATAAAAATGCAGCCTTGTTGAGCATAAACTACTTTCAAAAACATTTGTAGTGTGTGTAAACTTCCTTAAATATAATAAAGAGGACAAATTAACCCTACAAGCTTCCTCTTGCTTGTAAGGGCCTGAAATGAGGCCTTTCTGCCACTTTGAAATGAAATTATCTAAAATTAAGCAATGAGAATATTGCTTTATTGCACAATTAAGAAATATCATGTAATTGTAATTACATTTTTATTTATGATTTATTTATTTATGATAAAGCAATGTTATAATAAAAATGTCTTTGGCTTTGTGAGTGTGATATCTATGACAGTATTAAAAAATATTAATTCAATGCAAGTGGTTAGAAAAGTAATGGAAAATTCTGTCAATTTATTGGTCAGAAAGTGCAGGAAACCTGAATAGATGCTGCACTATATATAGGTGAAATGTTTTGTTTCATTTAATAACTTAATGTACACATCTCGGCTATTGTGTCCAGTTTTAGCATATCTGGAACTTGTGTTGACCAGAATCTGTTTTATATTTAACATTAAGATGCATATTTATTACTGTTTTCCATTGCATGTGCACAGGAGACGGCGCACGTCATTGTGTCTCTAGCAGTATCAAACTTAATAACTTAAATGCCAGTCTCTCTGTGAAACTGCACAAAAATCAAGACCTGCAGTCACTTTGCTCCTCGTATTTTTATTTCGTGTGGATTAAAGCCAGAAATATTTCCACATGGAGTTACGATAATGCTTTTGGCGTCTTGAGGTATATTTTCCACCGAAGCTAAAGTTGTCATGAGATGTCTGACAGTCACTAATCTTTCCTTAAGTAGACGATTGAAATGTCTTGGATTTGGTCTCATCACTAACACCAGTGAGGGTTAAGCTAACCTATACAAAAAAATAACATTTATCAGCCAACTAGTAAGTTCAGCATTCCTTCCAGACAGATGCACTGAGCTGGATTTTCTGGGTCTTCAGCGTTTGCTAAAATGCTTCTTTGTGGTTTATCTCTCAGGAATCAAGGGCATCTCTGAGGAGACAACTACAGGAGTTCACAACCTCTACAAGATGCTGAAGAGCGGGGAACTGAAAGTTCCTGCCATCAATGTCAATGACTCAGTTACCAAGGTGAACTTTTATTACCATCTTATAATATCATTACATGGTGTTGTCTGGTTATTTGCTGTCTTCAATTTGTTGATCTGTTCTGTAATATTATTACTTTTTTTCAAGTAACTAGTAAAGTAACGCATTACTACTTAATTTACAAGAAAATATCTATATTTTTTGATTCCTTTATGTATTTAATCCCATTTTATTAACCAAGGACTTTGCTGCTGACCATTGTTGATCCAATTTAACCATACTAATAAGCAAAACTTACTTTAGATTAACATTTGTGCTTCATTTTTCTCATTGCTGAATTGTCGAACTTTCCTACAGTTCTACTGTATAGACGTCAATTTACTTTTCCTTCAGCCTTAGGCTTATTCATTTCACTATTAAAAACAAACAAGCCCTGCCCAGATTTAAAAAGTAATGCAAAAGTAATGTAACGCATTACTTTCCATAAAAAGTAACTAAGTAACGTAATAAGTTACTTTTTTATGGAGTAACGCAATATTGTAATGCATTGCTTTTAAAAGTAACTTTTCCCAAATCTGGTTGTAAATAAAAGTACTTATGACTTATTCTTCAGAGTAAGTTTGACAACCTGTACGGCTGTCGTGAGTCTTTGATTGACGGAATCAAGCGTGCCACAGATGTGATGATTGCCGGTAAGGTGGCAGTGGTGGCTGGGTACGGTGACGTCGGTAAGGGTTGCGTTCAGGCCCTGCGAGGGTTTGGTGCCAGAGTCATTGTCACAGAGATCGATCCCATCAACGCTCTGCAGGCTGCTATGGAAGGTATGTTTTTTTTTTTGTGTGTGTCTGTGTACGTGGTATTAGGTATTACATATAACAATAAATGTTTTTTTTGAGCAGCAAATCAGCAAATTTAGAATGATTTCTAAAGGATTATCTGATGGAGTAATGATAAAAAAATTCAGCTTTGAAATCAGAAAATAGTTATTTAAAATCATAAAAATATTTCAAAATTGTACTGTTTTTGCTGTATTTTGGATCAAATAAATGCAGGTTTGGTGAGCAGAAGAGACTTTTTATTATATTTGCCAACTTGTTTTGTATTTGCTAGCTATATTAGCTGTTGTATTTGTTAGTATTTTCTCTAGAAGCTTAATTTTCCACATGGGATACTAAGAGCCCATTTTGAATCAACCGTATCATTTAAGGAGCTGTATTTGTAAAGTTGTTGCAACTCCATGCCAGGCTAGTTTCAGAAAAGCAGGTTTTTTGCCTGATCGCTGTCTGATTGTGTTGTATTTGGGTCTTATTACACAGGCTATGAGGTGACCACCATGGATGAGGCCTGCAAAGAAGGAAACATCTTTGTGACTACCACTGGCTGTGAGGACATTGTCCTTGGCAGGTTTGTGTGGCATTAATCAATTTTGAGCAATCTAACAGATGTCAAACTAGGATGTGTGTTGTACTGGTTTTATTGTCCCCTCAAGAACTGAGGGAAATTCTATTTCCGATTTCAATTGTTTTTAGTTGTTTTAAGATGGACCAGATGGAAATTATTTTGAAGAATTACTGATTCTTGTTGCAGCCTTTTGCCTAATGATGAGGTCTGTTTTGTTTTTAACAGTGAAGTAATGAATCAGTAGTTATTTATGGTACAACAGGTTATTACTCGATCAATTTTATTGCAACTAGCAACATTAATGTTTCATGTTGCCTTAGCATCTTGGTCTCAATAATGCAAAAATTGTAGTTTATTGTGGATGGGTTCACCTGTGCGTTTTATTTCAAAAGGGGAAATAATGTGTTTGTAATCTTCTTCAGTGTAGCCTGGCTGTTGGATGTTCACAAGTAGCCAAATAGCTATTTTGGGAAATGCAGTTTTGGCTCCATCCTTGGTGTGAAATATAAAATCAAGTGGGGTTTTTACTGCTCACCAAGGATGTTTAACAATAGTGGTGCTTATCTTACTAATTGCAATTGTTATAAATGTTTTCTTTTAAAAGGTTTTAAAGCAGTCACGAACTGCTTTTTTTTATTGGTGTTGTCTCTGAGGTCCACTTAAAGGTTTCAAGATTTTTACGTCAAAAAGCACGTTAAATGCTTTGTTTAAATAGGTGTGGCAGATTGTAGACTCTGACTCTGCCCACCGCTGTGACTGGCTAACACTTGTGTATGTTTGACAGCCTACATTCCTCATGGATGGACGCTGATGTGATTTAGGTCAAAAATGCATAAATACTCAGTACATATCAAATGATCTATAATGATAGACAAAGCAATAGTGAGAATGTAATAAAAAGTTACTCACACTTGTGTTGTGACATTTTTAAAGAGGTCTTTTCTGCTCACCAAGCCTGCATTTATTTGGTCCAAAGTACAGCAAAAACGGCAGCGTTTTAAAATATTTGTACTATTTTTAAATGGCTGTTTTCTATTTAAACACATATATTTAAAATGTATTTTATTCCTGTGATTTCAAAGCTGGATTTTTAGCGTCATTACTCCAGTCACGTGATCCTTCAGAAACCATTATAATATTCTGATTTGCTGCTCAAGAAAACATTTATTATTGTTATTGTTGAAAACTTCTGAGTTTTTATAGTACAGTGACCTCTTATATGTGACCCTGGACCACAAGATCAGGCATAAATAACCACTGATGTATGATGCGTTAGGATATGACAATATTTGGCTGAGATGCAACTATTTGAAAATATGGAATCTGAGGGTGCAAAAAAAACAAAAACACTAAATATTGAGAAAATTGCCTTTAGAGTTGTCCTAATGAAGTTTTTAGCAATGCATGTTACTATTAAAAAATTAAGTTTTGATATATTTACAGTAGGAAATTTACAAAACATCTTCATGGAACATGATCTTTACTTAATAGCCTAATGATTTTGGCATCAAAGAAAAATCAATAATTTTTACCCATACAGTGTATTTTTAGCTATTGCTACAAATACACCTGTGCTACTTAAGACTGGTTTTAGAGAGACTGGTTTAGAGAGACTGTTTGTTTATTGTGATTCTAAAAAAAATAGTAGGTGGATTTTTACCATTGTAGGCTGGTTGTTTTGACACACTGCGGCTACATAACACCTTATACAATTGATTTTTGCAAAATAAAAGGTCATCACATGATCCTTTTAGAAATCATTCTAATATGCTGATTTACAGGTCAAAAAACATTTCTTATGATGATGAAAGTTAAAATGTCACTTTTGATCAATTTAATGCATAAAAAAAATGTGAACAGTAGTGTATTTATTTACATTACACCCTCACACTCCAGCATTCAAACTATGCTAAAATCATGAATTAAATTCTCACACTTGTAGCCAACTGTATATAAGGATGTCATCCGGCACAGCGTGAAAGTTAGTCAACAATGAATCCTTTCAACATGATGAAATGGGGTTTCTGCTGGTAACAGGCGGGGAGATTCATGTGCGGTGGAAGGACCCCCGGGCCTGCGATCAAACACGCACAGCGTGAGATCTGGCCCGAGCCTGCTACATTATGCAGCGCTCGCTTGAGTTTCGTGTGCATATGCGCGCCGCTCTGCGCTTATCTGATGCTTAAAAGCGGAGGTGAGCGGGCCGGTGGGTTCTGATGGGGTGTGGGCCTCTGTGATAAATGGTCGGGATGAGGACACGCAGGGGCCAGTGGAGCACAGCTGCTGTTTGGTATTATCTACAGATGTGCGAACTGTGTCTTAGATTCTCTGGAAGGTTTCAGAGCTGATGGGACATGTTTAAAGGCTGGCAATCTGCATATGTCTGTCTGGCACCAGTTAAGCAAATGCAATCCAGAAAGGGCTGAGGTGAAATATTTTGAACCTACATTTTTTGCTTCAGCCTTGATTGCTTAGAAACGTAATTGCCCACCTCTGCTCAAAAAGCCGCCTGATTTGAGGCATCTTTCATTGGCTGAAGAATAAAAGACGCAGGATGAGTTACTTGTCAATTGTAATATCACAGTTAGCAGTTTGTTGGGCAAACATCTCTAATTTATTTAATGTTGGCACCACATGGTTGTTCTAGATTATTGTTTTTGTAGTGCTTTGTTTCGGCTTTTACTTACTTTGGCACAAAATCCGGTTCACAACGCTGTTTGAAATGGTGCTCATGTTTGTCCGGTAGTGTAAACATCATGTTTTTTGTGTTTTGTTTTTTTCTCACAGACACTTTGAGCAGATGAAGGATGATGCCATTGTCTGCAACATTGGCCACTTTGACTGTGAGATTGACATTAAGTGGCTCAATGAACATGCAGCAGAGAAAATCAACGTCAAACCTCAGGTATGTGTTGAGCAGTTATGCATGTTTTAGATTTTTTTTTTTTTTTTCTTTTTCCCACAAATTATTTTCCAAAAAAAAAAAAGGATATGCAGTTGAGGTCAAAAGTTTGCATACACCTTGCAGAATCTGCAAAATGTTAATTATTTTATCCAAAATAAGAGGGATCATACAAAATGTATGTTATTTTTTTTATTTAGTACTGACCTGAATAAGATATTTCACATAAAATACATGTATTCCTTCAGGTCCCGGGTCAGCATTTTTGTGTATTTTAACCCTTTCCAACAATGACTATGATTTTTGAGATTCATCTTTTCACACTGAGGACAACTGAGGGACTCCTATGCAACTATTACAGAAGATTCAAACTCTCTGATGCTCCAAAAGGAAACACAATGCATTAAGAGTGTGAAAACTTTTGAAACAGAATGAAAATGTGTACATTTTTCTTATTTTGCCTAAATATCTTTTTTTGCTGCCCTTTAGAAGCTATAGCAGATACTTATATGTTCCCCAGAGGACAGCATAAGTCAAATTTACCCTGATATTAAATTCTTAATGCATTGTGTTTCCTATTGAAGAATCAGTAAGCATTTGAACCTTCTGTAATAGTTGCATATGAGTCCCTCAGTTTGTGAAAAGATGGATCTCAAAATCATAGTCATTGTTGATAAGGGTTCAGATACACAGCAGGCAGTTTAACTGTTCAGAACAAACAAGGGACTCATGAACAACTATCACTAAACAAAAAAACACAGCTATTAACAACACAGTATTAACAATCAAGAGTATGTAAAATTTTGAATGGGGTAATTTATCAATTCAACTATTATTTTCTTCTATGAACTATATGTAACCATCTTTTATGTGAAGTTATCTTAATTATGTCACTATCATGATCCCTCATTTTGCATATTGCTTTCAAAAGATGTACTTTCTAACACATGATGGTCAGCTCTAAACTGACTTTGACTCTCTTTCATACAGGTTGACCGCTATCGCATGAAAAGTGGCCGTCACATCATTGTTTTGGCTGAGGGGCGTCTGGTAAACCTGGGCTGTGCCATGGGCCATCCGAGCTTTGTGATGAGCAACTCATTCACCAACCAGGTCCTTGCCCAGATTGAGCTGTGGACCAACACCAGCAAATACCCACTGGGTGTTTACTTCCTGCCAAAGAAGGTACAGTAGCTTTATGCAAGCTTACTTAAAAACAAGATGCAGATGTTTTACATGCAGAGAAGCTTACCAGATGACATTTGTATCCTCTTCTGTACTTTCTGCACGTATAGCTGGATGAGGAGGTGGCTGCCGCACACTTGGACAAGCTTGGTGTCAAACTGACTAAACTGACAGAGAAGCAAGCCAAATATTTGGGTCTGCCCCGCGAGGGTCCCTTCAAAGCGGACCACTACCGCTACTAAGTAGCTTTGACCAATCGCAGCTTCAGCTGTGGATGAGGACGGACTACACGGCTGTATGCGACTGTAATGTGCTTAATCATGTCTCTCACTCTCATCACGAGTGCCTGCGAGCTCTCACCAACGCCTTTTTGCATTGATATCAACTGCAACGCTAACACATTGTCAGTGTTTTGCATTCCCTGTTTTATTACACGGTTATGTTAAAAAAACAAAACAATTCTTCCATTAAGTCAGTCAATTGATGCTTCTCAGTAATTAAACATGCTGCGACGGTTTGGTTTTTCCATGTCTTACTTTGAAGAGTTCCAGTTTTTCAGGTAACTATAAATTGAGCGAGGTTTGCCTGTCTTTGGCCGTGCATACTTTTGTAAACAAGGACTATTCTGAAAAACAAGTGCTATTTCTCTGTTAGCGGGCTGCGAGTGGGTCTTGGTAGCTGGTCCTGTTTTATTACGTCCACTCATGAAGTCCTGATGAAATAAATGTGGTGTAACTTGTTCAGTTGTTAATCCTTCATTTCAGCACTGTGGTCCTCAACCGCTAAGATCCAGAAAAATAGTAGTCATTTATCAATATGCTATCACCTTATACATGAGGTTAAGCATTTGAATGAACGCCTAAGCCCACGTTTTTTCGTTACAGACTTGAATGATTCCTCGAATGAATGTGATAATTGATGAAATGGACAAAAATGTCTATACTGCCTTTATTTTGAAATCTTATTAATTTTTTTTACTCAAGGTCTAGTAAGCAACCATTAACCAATGACAGAACCACAAAGAGCATACTACTAGTAAGCGCCACTGTTGTTATTGTTAGCTGAAGTAAATCATTTTTAATTTAAATAAAGCCAAAATAAAATATATAGACCATTTTAGAGTAGACGTCAAAGTGACGTCACTTGCAGCTGTGCGCACATAGTGGTTGCAGAAAAACACAGGTAATGTTCTATGGAAAAAGATGATTTTTGTTCCTTTTGATGTCAAAATCGAAATGCAAATCATTTTTATAGAATACTGTCGTCAAAGACGCCATGAAGCTAAACGCAGACGTTTCAACGGACATGCAATGGATCAAACTGTTGTGATTACTATTAAAGCATACATTTGATTTAGACAATAGGTCTACATAATATTCACGTATGCTGTTTATATGAAATGCATTGTATTATCCCTACAGTTACAGCATTAAATATTATTTAAAACTATTAACATTTTTACATAACATTTATTTTATCTCACAACGACTTTTTAGACAGTATTTTTATTTATTTATTTATTTATTTTTTTTTGGAAAAAAAAATAGTAGGTTTTCTGCCACCAGATAGGATTCGCCCATAAAAAACGTCATACTTGTTTCGGATCTGTAAAACAACTAACGTCAGTTTCGTTAAATATACGTGCTTGTGACAAGCTCTCCGTGTAATTCTCCAGCTGTAAAGGCTATTTCTCCCGGGTTTTCTACCATGACGCGCGCGCATCCCGAATGTTTACAAACCGATAATTGGTATATAAGATGAAAACCTTGAATAAAGGCTATAAATATTGCTTTGGAACTTAAGTTTAGGTTGAACTAGAATAATTACTAAACCAAAACTGAAATGGACATAAATTAAAATTAAATAACAATAAAAAAAATTCTAAAGTATCCACCTTATTTTTCCTGTAAGATCAGGCTTGGCTATTTGTTAATGTTATGGGTCTGGCGTCCAGTCTCATCCGCTATTTTTATCTGTACAAAACAGCTTGTTTTGTTGCTTGATATTCCAGATTGTGTACCATATTATTTTAATGTTTAATCTTAATTATGAACACTGGTTTGTACAAACAGTTTTACCATTTACTGCATGTTGTTATAGAGTGTTTTCACAATGTGTCATCAATTGCCGGCACTGAATGTAAACAATGCCACTGAACCGAATGAAACTCGCATTCTTTGCTGATTATCGCCTGCTGAAAATGGTCAGTTGTTGTCATGTTTTGGGCTGTAATAATCGGTCAGACCGAGAAAAACATTTGGAGTACTACAGACTGCCAAAAGTTACAACAAATCCAGGAGAAGAGTGCAAAAAAAAACTGTCTGAGGAACAAAATGTGTTTGTGGTTGGCTAAACTGAACCAGGATTTTCAGGGCAAGAATCTTGACAACATTTCTGTTTGTTCTTATCTTTTCCAGTCAGGTAGGTGAAATATTAGACTAATATCTTAATTAACACTTCTCGTACCCATCTTTACCACCTATTAACTTTAGTTTGTCAAAATATTGCTCCCTTTCCTGCTTACTAAGTCTTTAGCAGCTTCCACACATTTTTCTCCATGGTTTAGACAGCATAAATGAGCAGAACAACGTATACAGTAGTACATTAACTGTTCAATCTATGCTATTGTTTACATCTGAGTGTCTCCAATATGGCCGCACATCCGGGTAACTGACCAAATCGTGATGTAAGCGCAAACCCTCTATTCTTCTCATTAGTTCCCTACAGCGGCTAATAAACCAGAAGTCTCATCCATAGGCTTTTATTTGATTTTAAGTCTTCATTATGAGTTTTACATTTAGTAATTTCAATTATATCCACCTTATTTTCTCTTTTCTGCATTGAAGAATAAGGTGGATATAATTGAAATGACAATCTAAAACTCATAATGAAAACTTAAAATCAAATAAAAGCTCATTTAAAATATTAATGAATACTGTAATGGTATATAAATGATGGCAGTGGGTTTTGCATAGACAAAGACTGCTCACATTCACTTCAGTAAATGTGAACTCTATTAGTTGTTATATAATGTTTTGAAAATTAAAAGAACAATATGATTATTGTAGTCGAACATTTGTCAAAAAAAAAGGGGGGTTGAGTTGAATATTTTTTTACTTGTCAGTTTTTATTCTTCTATAATTGTAAAATAGTGTTAGAATTATGTGGTTTCTGAAAAACTGCTATTTCAGGTCTTCTTGGCAACGAAAAGTCATTCTTGTGGCTGTTTAAAACCAAAAAACTGCTGTAATGTGAACTTAAAGGGATAGTTCACCCAATAATGACAATACAGTCGTCATTTACTCTCATGTTTTTCTAAGAATGCATGACTTTTACTGGAAAACAACAAGAAGGTATTTTGAATTGTAACTGGGGGTTTTTCACAATCAGTGAAAGCCAGTTGGTTCCCACTGACATTCAAAATGTGTTTTTTTCCTGTAAAGAAATAAAACGATGACAGAAGTTGAATTTTAGGGTGAACTGTCCCTTTAAAGGACAGTTCACCATCTCGCATATTGCTGAGATGACTTATTGCACTAGGATTTGGAGTCACAGATCTCGATGTGCAATATTTCCATTCTGATGTTAAACAGAATAATGTGAAGCGATTTCAAGAATCTTCACAGCATTTGAGTTATGACATTTCCCATAAATAATCTTAATATCACAAGCCAAAACATATGAAATTAAAACCGTTCCACTTGTGTCCTGCAACGATTCCTTGATAAAAACATCATGCTCAGGCATTCACTGACAGACTTGTGACAATAATGACAATTCCCCAATGAGAAACGAGGCCGCAATGTGCGGTCGGCAACCAAAGTGTTTGAGGGGAGCCATGAAAAATAGAAGGACTGGGCCCGCATCCATAAAATCAGTACTTGCTCTCATTGAGACATTAACTAATGGACCCAAACTAGTTTATTTCATAGATAAGCAATGCCTTGGTAATTTAAGCTGCCTCACAGACACATGGCTTCAATCTAATTTGGCGCTTATTAGTTGGAAACTGTAAAATGGTGTAGTTAGTGTTTGTGGGTAAAGGAATAGTCTGCAGGCCATTAGATGTACTGGACCCCTATAATGCCTGCAAAGTGTCCCCTGAGAGACATAACAAGGCCCTATCTTCTTGAGTTTTTCTTTTTCCTCTCCTCCTCTCTCACCCATTGCTTCCTTTTCAATGTGAACCAGCTGTGGCGTCTGGAGCCTTTAGTGTCACCCTGTGCGTGTGTTTGAATGTATGTTTTATTACCTGTGTTAGACCGATAATTGAGGTGTTTGGAACTGGTGTCCTTGGGCTTTGATCTTGCTTTGCATAATCGGGTGTCTTTAAGGCAAGACCTCTAAAATAGATTCACTATTATAGTTTGTATTAAATGCTTTCGGGAAGCTAGTATACTCAGTGGTGCGCCATGTTTCATTTAATTTAAAACCATTTAAACATTAATTTGTTATTTGTTCTTTATGCATGCAGTTTTTATAACCCCATTGAATGATTTATATCAATTAATGACTTTATATCAAAAATAGTTCACTTGGTAACAGGTTGTCATTGAAGTGGAGCGAAAATTTAGTACTCGTTTAATACACATTTTCCTTTAAGTTGATTTCAAAAATAACCTAATAAAAAAAAACGAATTTTTGTTTACGTGGCCATTTGTAAATGTAAAGTTTCTGGCTTCCGGTGTCACTTGTACCTGTACAAAACACTTAGCTTTGCTGCTTGATATGGCAAAATGGTGTTTCTTAACATATTATTTTAATGTATTGTCTCATTTAGAAACTAACTAGGCTGTAGCACAAGCAATTTTACCGTTTATAGCACTTTTCTTTTAGCCATTTCTCTTTCCCGGCTAATGAAGCGGAAGTCTCGCACATTCACAGAAAACAGCTTTCTTTCGCATTGAAAACTAAGTGGATACTTCAAAGTATTGTTTCTTTCCAGAAGGTTTTTACAATGGTTCGCATTAATCCTATAACAACATAGCCTACCATATGCTGTGTAATCACTCACTGGCTGCACCACAAGTAGCCTAGGTATAGCCTTTAAATAAATCACAATTCAGCAGACAAATTATGTCTAATTCTTTATTATTTTAACTTACAATGTTATCTTTAATTTTTCTTTTACAATGGAAAGCGCGACACTCCGCAACGTTTTTCCCGAGTTTTAACTGGGTACTCTGGCTATCAGACTTGAGTCATTTATTGCTCCCATTTATTGCATTTCATCTACCATCTTTTTAGACGAAATATATACATGAATGTACAGACACACCTTTTTAAAATCGACCCAAGAACTAGCCTATATTTACTCATTTACTTCGTCTTTCAAACGTTAGTTTACAACAATTAGCCTACCAACACAACCAAAGTCTTCACCAAATTATACAGACAAAAGTTTGCCAAAACTGTATAAAATAATCTTATTAAATAATATGTTTGTTTTGTTTTATTTGTTGTTGAGACTGCTGCTGGTTTAACGGTAGTAAACACCAACAGCTATTTGGTGGCAACTGTGGTTGTCATAGTGTTTTTCCCTTTTCCCCCTTTTTTGGCGAATTCCTTTTCTCCTTAATAGCAGCCCAAACAGGTTACATGTCAGAACCGGATGCTTTAGCTAACATTTTTTCCATAAAGTGCTTACAACATAAGGTGTTAATACAAACGTTAAAATTATTTCCATTAACAATTATAAAAATATATACATTTATAGTAATTAATTTAAATGCGATTTAAAGTACTTTGGTAATCACCCAGCTGGCTCTCCATTATTCCCGAGCGTTTCTGATGAGTAGTAAAATTAGGTATATCTGGCCAGGAAATTTCCGATTATATGATGGAGTGCACTGATATTCGGTTGTCATAATCCCACAGGGTTTTATAAACAAGCCTTTAAGGTCGGGACAGTCCCCTCATCCTCCCTGGAGCTGATGGCTTCTTGTCAGAGGAGGTGTTCAGCATTTCGGGTTGCCCATGCGGCAGTAGCAGACGGTCCTGAACAGGCGGCAGTGGCAGAAGGCGCACTGATCGCAGCACACCGCGTTCGGCGTCTTGCAGCTGCTCCAAAGCGGGATACAGTTCGGCGGCGGCGGAGGTCTCTTCACACGGTTGCTGCTAAATTTCTGAAACACACCAAATGAAGGTTTACGTAGCTTCGGACACTTTATATTAGTTAATGAAAGTAACAAAATAAACATGAACCAATTCATTATGTGTCTGTAAATAAACTTTCATCAACAGTTCGTGTACTTGGTCACCATGAAGACAAAAGTGCCAGAGAAGAGCCTGACGTGTGATGTGTGAAGAAAACAAAGGTCTATGTAAATATCACGTAATTTCCAGTCGATTTTGTCGAATGTTAAAAGTGTGAAATGTTATTTAATTGTGTAAAATTCTAGCTACGAATTTAGTCTTAGCAAAACAAACGAGCAGTCCATAATAAACCAAAAATTATTTAAAATGTAATTTCCCCCACAGAATGCTAGCTATACTAAACCCAGTACAGCTATTAATAAACCTATATTTCCCTAAATAGAGAGATTGGATCAATAAATAAATAATTATTTTATCACCTGAAATTAAAATGTATTAGGACTGATTCAAGGCTGTAGAATGAATAAAAGATGTGGAACAGTCTGTACACTAATATGTGACAATGGAGCACAAAACCAGTCATAAGGGTAATTTTTTTTTTTTTTTTTTTTTTTGAAAATGAAATTTATATATCATCTGAAAGCTGAGATACAACCATTTGAAAATCTGGAATCTGAAGGTGCAAAAAAATCAGAATATTGAAAAAAAATCACTATTAAAGTTGTCCAAATGAAGTTCTTAGCAATGCATATTACTAATCAAAAATTAAGTTTTGATATATTTATGGTGGGAAATTAGCAAAAAATGGACCATGATCTTTACTTAACATTCAAATGATTTTTGGCATAAAAGAAAAATCTATAATTTTGACCCATACAATGAATTGTTGGCTATTGCTACAATTATATCCGTGCTACTTAAGACCGCATATTCATATTTTTTATTATCAGCATACTAGTTTTAAACATTTTAAATCACCATAAGCGTAATTAAACACTCAAAAAGTATTTTGTGCTTTTGCAACTTCTCATTATTGTATCTGTTTGGAACAAATGTATAAAAAGCACCATAAATGAATATGACAACTTTACAAACCTTTTTTGGTTTCTTTTCCGTTTTCTTGTTCCTACTAGGTGTTTTTGAAAGCCCTTTGATAAGAGAAAACAAATACATTTGCTAAGAGAAAACATACGTCATGTAGTAACATAAAGAAGTGTAAAATGGAGAATGATGTGAATTTTTTATTTAAAAAAAAAAGACTTAGCACTTAGCTAGAAGTTTCTGTTTTCATTATTTTGTAAGCGATTTATTTACTGTTCTTGTTTAAGAATGAGTTTTGTATGGTTTCTTTGTAAGAGAAAGAAGCCTTACCGACTATAAGCACAAAAGGTGCATCTGTTTGGTTATTTGCTTGTAAGCTGATGGTTGTTTGGTTGGAGCTGTATTGTTCCTCCATGATCATGTGTGTGTGTACCGTAACACAGCAGGCTAAACAGAGCAGCACACAGCACAGCAACAATGACGGATTCATATTAAGACTTCACCCTGCACGAGACAACAATTTCAAACACAAACGTCAAAAACAAGAAGCTGCAGATTTAGCATAACAGCACATGGACATACAGAATTAGCCATACGTTTCGCTGCTAAACTGGACCGTTTGATCTTTAAAGGCTTGTCCTATTTTAAACCCCTAAGAGAGAAAAAAACAATAGACTGAACTTGCTTTTGAAAGGTAAGATTTATCCTCAAATCGTTGTGTAAATGCACAGAAATTAGACATAACACAAACATAAGCGTAGATTATTCCTTTATGTCGTCGTACACAAAATACATATACAAAAAAAGATCTATTAGAGCAGTTTAATAGCAGTTAAAATTACAACCTCTAGATTTTGCACAAAACCACTTCTCCAGCCGGCAGCGGAGTCTTTTTTTTTTTTTTTTGAAGTAGGCCAAATAGCATGTACCAAGAAAACAAGAATGAATGTTATATTCCTGTGCAGTAAGTTCAATGTTAATTCCAATAGTCAACAAAAAGTCACCCACGAAACACTTCACAAGTTCACAAGTAAAGCTACAGTTCCAGTTTACAGTATTTCTAGTGGTATTTGATCACAATTCATCATTTCTCACCATGTTCAACCTCCTGTTTTCTGACAATCTCGTGTTTTCTTTATATCCTCTTTCAGGGTGCACTCAAAAGCGAAACTACCCATGGTAATCTTCAGGAGTCGGTGTTGGGAATTTACAAACTGACCTGTCCTGGTGAGTTATGGGGGCCCCTGTTTTCCCTTTGTGTAGCTGGCTTGAGATATTCCCCGCTCCCCTGGTGAGTCTGAGAGAGAAATGTCAGACAGACTTTTGTAGTCAGGAAATTCAGAAAGGGGCGAAATGATAAAATTAAGCAGGGGCGGATCCACACGCCCAGACGGGACAGAGGGAGAGAGACAGACATAAAAAAAAGAGAAAGGATGAAGGATAAATATGAGTACAAAGAGAGAGCAAGTGTGTGTGTGTGTGTGTATAGCAGTCCGAAAACATATTTCTCACTTAGATATGAACACACTTTTTCCTGAACAGCCTTTATACAGTATATATATATACATACATGCAATATATTTACACAGTACATTTGCAGCAATACCCAACAATACATTGTATGTGTCAAAATTATCGATTTTTCTTTTATGCGTTTAAGTAAAGATCATGTTCCATGAAGATATTTTGTAAATATCCTACTGTAAATATATCAAAACTTAATTATTGATTAGTAATATGCATTGCTAAGAACTTCATTTAGACAACTATAAAGGCGATTTTCTCTATATTTAATTTTTTTTGCACTGTCAGATTCTAGATTTTCAAATAGTTGTATCTCGGGCCAAATATATCTAATAAATCTAATGCAATGGCATCCAGACATGAAGTGTCCAAACACTTTTTAGGAACACTGTTGTGTTTGTGAGAGAACGCCCTGAGAGTTATTTTTAGTTTTTGAATAAAAAGGTAGGAATGTGAACGATATTCATCCACACATGAAAGCCTGTTTTTGATTTGTGATTTAAATGTCACCAGATCCAATGCAGGCACATGACTTAATCAATAATTACACACAGAAAACAACAGGAATTTCCTTTGGTGTTTTTTTCTCTTAGGGCAGGTGTGATTGTTTTAAGAACAAATGACCAAAAGAACATGCATTTGGATGTTTACTTGATGTGGGTTTGATGCGTGCATGCTTTTTGATCTGTCTTCCATACAGTGTTAGGCTCTAGGCGTTTTATTACACCTTCAACAGCAGTTTCAGCACAATTGCACAATACCAGGATGCTAAATGAAGAGTGACATTTTTAAAGGAGCATTTTGACCAGCAGATGACGCTATAATTACTTTCCTGAGCCTTAAAGTTTGCCCACTGAATTTCAAATCACATTTTGGCAACCTGCTTTCTCTTTAAAGTACCATGTTAAATGACTTCTCAGTTCTGACTTTTGACCTTCTGACCTCTGAAGCAAATGCTCATAAGAAAATCGTGTACTGGTAAACATTGTTTTCCAAAGATTCTTCCAAAAGAAAAAGGCCCAGATGTTACAAATAGATTCAATGTGAACTGATGGTGTGCGATAAACACAGAAATGAGCTGATTCCATGTGATTTAGGTTGCAACAGAAAAGCCCACCCACAGATGCAATGCCTTGTTACGACCCCTGGATCGTCCCAACTGCTTTCTATGTCTCAATAAATGCAATGGAATGAATGTAAATTATTAATTTTACAAGGCTTTCTATAAAATGCCCAGCCCATTGTCATAAAGAAAGGTACCAAACTGTGGTACCATTTTAAAAGGTAATAATGTGTACTTTTAAATGTACTGTTGAGGGTTCTGTATTACAAGTAACGCAAGTTACGCAATCAGACTTCTTTTTTCAAGTGACTTGTTAATTAATGCATTACTTTTTAATTTACAAGAAAATATCTAGTAATAGTTACTCTTTCAAATAAGTAACGCCAGTTACTTTGTTTTCCCATGTATTGACTGACAGCTCTGCTGTCCTCATGCTGAGAGAAATCAGAAGTAGTTCTAGACTAAATGTGACCCTGGACCAAAAATTTATTGATTTTTCTTTTATGCCAAAAAACATTAGGATATTAAAGGAACACTACACTTTTTTCCAACTCTCCTAGAGTTAAACAGGTTAGTTTTACCGTTTTTGAATCTATTCAGTTGATCTCCAGGTCTGGCAGTAATGGTCTAATCAGATTCAGTGGTCTAATCAGATTCAATAATTTATGCTAAGCTATGCTAAAATTGTTACCGCCAGACCCGGGGATTGGCTGAATGGATTCGAAAACGGTAAAACTCATCTGTTTAACTAGGGGAGTTGGAAAATTAGCCTATTTTATTATTATTGTTTTTATTAAAGCGGAGTGTTCCTTTAAGTAAAGATCATGTTCCATGAAGATGTTTTCTACATTTCCTACCATAAATAAATCAAAACTTAATTTTTGTAATATGCATTGCTAAGAACTTAACTTGGACAATTTTAAAGGTGATTTTCTCAAAATTTAGATTTTTTTGCACCCTCAGATTCCAGATTTTCAAATAGTTGTATCTTGCCTAAATATTCTTGGCTAAATATCCTAACATCCTTATTTATTCAGCTTTCAGATGAAAAAAAATGCCCCTTATGACTGATTTTGTGGTCTAGGGTCACAAATGTGAACATGCATTTACTCATTTGGACAAAAAACAGATTCAGTATTCTTCAAGATGAATAAAAAACAGTGAAATGACGTAAACCTGCAATAATTAAATGTCAAATAGCACAAACAGCTTATCTTTTATGTATTTAATCCTGTTTTATTTACCAGTGTCTTTGCTGCTGACCTTCAATGATCCAATTTACCCATACTAATAACTTTTTTTTTTCAAAATTGCTTTGAAGTGTTAAACTTTCTTCTCCTGTGTCCTATTCTTCATGCAATCCTGAATGGCCACTGTGTCTTCTATAGTACATACGTGAATTTCCTTCAGCCTGAGGCTTGTGGAAGGCTTTTACATTTGTGACCCTGGACCACAAAACCAGTCTTAAAGGTGCAATAGGTTATTGTCTTCAGAATTTTTTTTTTCTTATGCTGGTTGAAAGCCTCTTGAAATCCCAATAGCAAGCATTAATTTAAGAGGTCTAAATTTATTTATATGTATTTATATATTCTTTGGAAGTCGTAGGACCAAGAAATGTTCATCCAATAAAAACGCTGACTTTCCCATCCTACCAGGATACGTCATCAGCGCGTTCACATACGCTATGCGTACGTGGAGTGAGCGAGAATGGCAGGCGAACATCATTCCTTCCTGGTATTGTAGTACTTTTACTAACTGTACTACACAGTTTTCTTACCAGTGAATAACACATGATGTATTGTAGTAATGTTGTCTCTGGTCATCTGGTCTATGCGCTTTGGACGGCGATTTACAGGGAGGGAGTGACATTCACTTTCAGTGCTATCAGGCTAAAGTTAGCTTTTTTTCCCCCAAGATCTCCTATTGCACCTTTAAGTAGCATGGGTATATTTGTAGCAATAGCCAAGAATAAATTGTATGGCTCAAAATTATTTTTCTTTTATGCTAAAAATCATTAGGATATTAAGTAAAGATGATGTTCCATTGAGATATTTTGTACATTTCTGGCCATAAGTATATAAAAACTTAATTTTAATTTTAAATATGCTAAGAACAAGGTGATTTTCTCAATATATATATATATATATTGGAAAGCTTATTTATTCAGCTTTCAGATGATGTATAAACTTAAATGGAAAAAAAAAAAACGGCAAGTAAATAAAACAAGTTATCTCTGCTCTCCAACGCTGGGGGCGTGTCCGAAACCACGCCCACTCACGGGAAAGATTCGATGCCGCCTCTCTTAACTGTCAACGACGGCTACAACCTGAATTGATGCTTCCTCTAGCAGCTTAATTGGATTTACACAGCCATAACAACAGGTAATGTGCATTTACATGACCAAGACATAGCTAGCTAACAAACTGTAGGCTGTAGTACCAACTGTAATGACATTAACTTGCGATGTAGCCTGCTAATGCGCTTTAGTTATCCTATTTTTCCCAGAGTGGGCGCGGAAATGTGTAATTCGAATGTGTCTAGCTTCTGGAGTCATTTGCTTCCAGCTATTTTTAGCTGTACAAAACAGCTTGTTTTGCTGCTTGATATGGCAAATTTGTCATTTGCCATTTTGTCTTACAGTATGTGACCCTGGACCACAAAACCAGTCTTGAGTAGCACTGGTATATTTGTAGTAATAACTCAAAATACATTGTATAGGTTAAAATGATTTTTCTTTTATGCCAAAAATCATTAGGATATTAAGTAAAGATCTTGTTCCTTGACAATATTTTGTAAATTTCCTACCATAAATATATCGAAAATTAATTTCTGATATGTATTGCTAAGAATTTAATTTGGACAACTTTAAAGGGGATTTTTCAAGATTTTCAAATAGTTGTATCTTGGCCAAATATTGTCTTATCCTAATAAACTCTACATCAATAGAAAGCTTATTTATATATGTATAAATCTAGAAATTCAGAAAAATGTACACTTATGATTGGTTTTGTGGTCCAGGGTCACATATTATTTTAATGTATTTTCTTAATTATGAGCACAATAGTTTGTAGTGCAAACAGTTTCACCATTTACGGCACTTCTACAGTTTTTACTTTACAGCTTATTCCCCATTGAAAAAATGGTGGATAGTGTTATGGGAGGGGCCATGCTCAGCGGCTCCATTTTCTATAAAAAGTAAACAAAAAGTAACATTAGTTACCTTTTTAGGGAGTAACACAATATTGTAATGCATTACTTTTAAAAGTAACTTTCCCCAACACTGCCAATATGTAGCTTTAAGGTACTAATATGTGACCCTGGACCACAAAACCAGTCATAAGTTTTTTTAAAATTAGGATTTATAAATCATCTGAAAGCTGAATAAATAGCTTTCCATTGATGTATGGTTTGTTAGGATAGGACAATATTAAAAAATCTGGAATCTGAGGGTGCGAAAAAAAAATATAAATATTTAGAAAATCGCCTTTAAAGTTGTCCAAATGAAGTTCTTAATAATACATATTACTAATTAGAAATTAAGATGTGATATATTTATGTTAGGAACTTTACAAAATATCTTAATGGAACATGATTTTTTACTTAATATCCTAATGATTTAATTTTGACCCATACAATGTATTATTGCTACAAATATGCCTGTGCTTAAGACACAAGGTACAAAGATTAGCTTTTTATTATGTTACGGTACTGCCACAGTGACAGTTTTGTACCTTTTTATTGTTGAATATCCAGTTTTCCTGATCAGTGTCACATTACGGACGTAAAATGGGCTGTGAATGCTATTTTATGTTTAAGTGATAAATCAAATATATATATATATATATATATATATATATATATATAAATGCTTAAAAAAACCCCAATTATGTCAGTCTTGATTTTTTTTTTCTTGTTTTTTTGGCTGGCTCAAAGTGGTGACATTACATTTATATATTCAGCGCCAAAGTATTCAAGTACATTAGGTAATTACATCCATCGTTTGCTCCTCTGGATGTTGCCAGAGACTTGGACAATGATTGTAAAATCAAAGCCATGGATGTGGAAAAGCCAACCGAGTTAATGCCGAACATTGCTCTCAAGGGATTTCGGGAAACCTTTGAATTGTCCAGAATGAAGAGATGTTGTAAAGCCTGGCTTGACAGGGTTTGGACGAGCTAAGAAGGCATGTGTTTCTTAGCCACTCATTTTCTGTCATTAACACCAGCTTTGTCTTGTGGGCTGCTCCACAGAATTTATACGGGATGGCCAAAATGCACCAGATGGGTTGTACAAAAAGCATAACAACAAAGCTGAAACCTAACCACCCAACAGTGATTCTAATAGGAGGAAAAAAAACATGAAAGCTGAATGTTTTTAACATCTCGTACAAATTACATCAATTACCATAATCATGTTTTGGCTCCTCTAAATTGTAAGACAGATCTTTGAGCGGAGTGGACTTTGTACATCCAAAAACATAGCTTTGATAATTAATTACATTTACCAGAGAACAAAAAACAAAGCATTTTTATTACTATTATATCTTGCTTTAAAAAATGTAAAAGACAATATACTATTTAGTTTAGTTTATTGTTATTATTATTAATTTGAAATCATGAAACTATTTTTGTTACTTGAAATAAACAAAGTGGAACTGAAATAAAAATATATATTGCATATAGGCAACATTTCTCATTTTAATTGAATTTATTTTTATGTACTAAAACTAACTAAAGCTAAAACTGAAATAAAATTATATTGAGATATTAAAAAAGAAAAAAATGACAAAAACAAAATTACTAGATCTGAAATTTAAAAATAGAACATTCTAATTTTTAATACAAAACTATAATAGCATCTCAGTGATACTGAAATATAATATTAACCTATACACTGCAAAAAATTCTTTTCTTACTTAGATTTTTTGTCTTGTTTCCGAACAAGTCAAAACAAGTCAAAATTAAGTGAGTTTTTGCCATTGGGGTAAGCAAAATAATCTTATTTCAAGCAGAAAACTATATTATTTTGCTTACCTCATTGGCAGATTATTTAGCTTGATTCAAGCAAAAACTCACTTCTCACATCTTTTTTTCTGAAAACAAGACAATCATTTTTACTCGTCCAGAAAACCCTTCTTGATTTAAGAATTTTCAGATAATTTGGCTGGAAACAAGACAATTTGCTGGAAACAATACTATTTGCTGATGCTTTATAAAAAAAAAAAAAGCTCATTTAAAATGTCTGAAAAAACAAGTCTTAATATATCATATGCAGTCATGCCTCTCAAGTAAATTAGGGATGTTTTAAAGATGTTTTGATATTACATCTTTGTAAAAAATGCATGCTGATCACTGGGTATCAAGCGATTTTGCTTTTTATAATTTCACTTTATTTTTTGAGAGAGATCAGGCTTTGAACCAATCTTTTTTTCTTACATGTGAGTCATCAGTGTCTCATGTTTTATAACCTTGGTGCTACATTGCAGGTAATAAGGTAATAAGCTGGTTGTTTAGTCAGTTTGACATTATAAAATCATTCTCTTCCTCCGAAGAACGATAGTTTGGAGCACATAGTTTGAAACATGCTGCGATTTAATATGAACAAAATGATTCTTGATCTTGATCTTTTTAAATATTTTGTTAAAAAATTTTTTGTCCTTTATTTAAGTGATTCCGGCTGCATATTAAACCTTAGATGATCAGAAATCTAACCATTCAGAGTTTACAACTAGAGATCAGACCTTATGTTTATAATTTGACATTTATTATAAAATATTTAAGGGGCATTAGAGCTGAATCATTTCACCATTATGAGCTATTTTCTTCATGCAGTATTCATTTTGAACATAGGAAATAGGTTTTCACAATAAAAAGACTTGGCTTTTCAGGGAGAGTTTTTTGATCAATAGACTGTTTAAAATGTAATACGAAAATCCCATCTTATATAAAATTAGATATAAATGTAAAATTTACTTTCATTTTATATTTCAATGTCAATGTGTTTTTGGTTAGTCGCATAGTCTCACTGAAATAGGAGATTATTTCACAAATGACATTTTAGCATAATTTTATTTTATGTTATCTAAAAGAAAACAGTTAAAATGGCTTTTTACAAAATCTCATATTTCAATGAGAATATGTGACTTTTGCTACTAAAAGCACATTAACAATATTGAAAATAAAAAGTGTATTATACTGCTTATTTAATTTATTACAACAATCATATTTTCATTCATTACAAATGTCAAGGTTTCTGATTCATTGTTTGGACCTTGATTTTGAAGTATGAGATTTTGTAAAAAAAAAAAAAAAGAGAGACTTTTAATGGTTTTCTTTTAGAAAACAAGATAAAATAAGATATATATAACTAAAAATAATGTAAATATATATATTAATTTGTGAAAATGAAGTGAAGCATACGAAACAGGAATGTCCACATCACAGAAAAGACATAACATATTAATAAACTGTGATGAGTGATTCTACATGTGTTTCCATTTTCAGCATATAGTTGAAGCTATTATGTCGTTTGGTAATACCATGGGTAAAAAAACCTTTGATTTCAACATCGTACATTTAGTTTCAAAGCCTTATTGCGATCCAGTTTCAGAAATCGCAGAACAATATGTCTCTGAGATGAGTGGAAAACTGCCCGGCATGTGAATAAGTGCCCACAGACTCCAAATAGCAGCACTGTTCACTATCTGTCAAATCTGTCTACCTGATTTAAGGTTTTGCCGATTTCTCGCTATTCCCGAAGCCAGCGACGCGGTGTATATTTTCAGCTTCACCAGTGCTAATGTTATACATATAAACATGAAATGGGCCTATAATGAAAATAAGACGTCTTGGCCAAGCTTCAGTGTTTTGATTAGTGATGTGTATATGTACTTTTTCTAGTCTAAAAACAAGGCTCAGGCTCTGCGAGAACTAAAGTAACGAAGAGATTTATTACATTATTTGTCATTTTACAACCCTGAGAAGCAATAATGTCAAATTTGTGAAGCGATTAGCTGAATGTATAACGTAGATATAAGTTAAGGTCCTCATGTAACCTTCATGAAAATAACTCAGAGAAAGAGAGAGAGAAAGAGTCAGAGAGGAGGAATAAGACATGTTTTACCTTCTGCACATATTGGATTTTCTTCCCTGGATTTCTGTCTCCTCCCATGCTCAAACATGCATAAACTACATATTTCCTAAGCAGATGAATATGTAATCTTTCACTTTACGTCTTGTGGCAAGAGCGCAACACCGCTTTTACTGCAAATCGTGCTGCTCGGAGCAAATATAGTATGGAGAATGCATAGATTAACAATGTTCCACCCCTTAGGTAAATGATACATACCCTGAACACACTCCTGATCCACTGCTGACCTCTAGTAGCATGAATACTGTCTGTGATATATTACATAGGGGAGACCATAGTTGTGACACTTGATACTTCGGAGACACAAAAGCCTTAAACGGCACAACTGAAACCAAGCATTGAACAGCCCATTATAGGACTTTTTGTTTTGCAAAGGTTTTGGGTTAAAAGCATTTTAATTTAAGAAAGTTTTGAACTAGTTTTAATACCTACAGTTGCAGTCACTTTGCAGAATCTGTAAAATGTTAATTATTTTATGAAAATAAAAGAGAGCATATAGAATGTTATTTTTTATTTAGTACTGACCTGAATAAGATATTTCACATAAAAGACGTTTAAATATAATCCACAAGAGAAAAAAAGAATTGAATTTATAAAAATGACCCTGTTCAAAAATTTACAAACACTTGATTCTTAATACTGTGTTGTTACCTGAAAGATCCACAGCTGTTTTTTTTTTTTTTTTTTTTTTAGTGATAGTTGTTCATAAGTCCCTTTTTTAGCCCTGAACAGTTAAACTTCCCACTGTTCCTTAGAAAAACCCTCCAGGTCCTACAAATTCTGTTTTTTTTTTTTTGTTTTTTTAGCATTTGTGTGTATTTGAACCCTTTCCAACAATGATTGTATGATTATAAGATCCATCTTTTTACACTGAGGAAAACTGAAAAGGTTTAAACACTCAATGATGCCCCAGAAGGAAAAACGATGCATTAAGAGCCAGGGGGTGAAAACTTTTGAATTCTGTGAAAACAGAATGAAGATGTGTAAATTTTTCTTATTTTGCCTAAATATCATGTTTTTTTTTATTCAGTACTGCCCTTCAGAAGCTACAGATGATACCTACATGTTTCCCAGAAGAAAAAATAAGTAAAATTTACCCTGATCTTCAAATTCAAAAAGTTTCACCCCCCAGCGCTCAATACATTGTGTTTAGAAAAATGAAATAACAATCACCCTTGCACACCTGTAAGTCATTAATAGGTACGTAGGAAAAACAACCAAAAAAGGTCCAACTTTAAAATAAAAATGAGTTATAATAATGAGTTTATACACTTTTCAATGTTTTATTGTGTAATATTGGCATTGTTTTATTTTTGTACTGTGATTTTCATCCAATATTTTGAGGAGACACTGCCTTCCTTGCCTCTATTAAATATCCTTAATGTTAGAAACCTTTCATTGCACATGATGACCTCATGGATCAGGAAATGTTTCAGTTTAAACAGGTGTTTAGGAAAGTACCATGGTAGTTTTTATTGCTATTTATAGGTCTATTACGGAGGGAAAATTAGGCATGGTCAAACTGACCATTTACCCCCGGGGCTGTATTTGATCTTACAAGTCAAAAAGTGAAAAGTTCACATATATTTGCACTAAGATTGGAAGAAGTAACATACATACAGCAAATAACATTGTAATGAAAAAGTAGAGCAGAAAGGAGGAAGCAGGAAAGGATTTTAGCTTTCTGGGAGCCAGAAATCCCACTGCAATTTTAAACAGATTACAGGAATAAAATGGTTTGGAAGCTATTATGAACAATAAAGGAAAAAGCACCAGGTCTGGTTTATCTCTGGAGGAAGGGTTTTAGAATATTATAGGATAGATTCAAAGAACGTGAAGGTATATAAAACCTTCAAGAGTCACAATGTTTTCACCTCCTCAAGCCATGCAGTTTAGAAACCAATTTGCCCATTATTTCCAAAGATTTATTGTACCGCATAAGAATCTGTCTTCCAGCACATCTGTTTGTTCATGCAAACATCTCAAGGTTCTGTCAGCACAAAGGGTTTTTCATGAGCTACAATGAACTGATCAAACATGATATAGAGGCACCGGAAAGCTCTGTAAACCCATACGTGCCTGCTGAGATGCAGTAGAAATCACGTTTTGCGCCACTGCTATATACGTTAAATGTACTAATGTTAGCGTTTGAGACACTTTACAAACATTTGAAACAAACAAAAAAAGTGCTCAGACAAAAACTACAACAACCAGCATGCAACGCGCCTTGCCCAATCTAACGCGCATGCGTACGGAGCTCCACCCGGCCTGTCGCAAGCAACGCGCATGTTGAGGAAGGGTGTTCGTTAAGAATAGCCTATAATAACGTTTATTTTTTATTTCTGCGTTTTCACAACAAGCCGAAATCATGTCAGGAGACGAGGTTAGTAAACAATCGTTGTTTAGCAAGATTATCTGTTAATAAGAATTTTTTTCAAGCGGTCAAAGAGAAGAACAATTGGGCCTACCAGTAAAGGCTGTGAGGAAACACATGTGCACAGCTCGACTTTTCTAGATCTTTTTTGTCATTTGTCAGCTAGTTAGATGGTAAACAGCTTATGTTTCTCTAATTGTCTTGCCACAACTTAATTAGTACTTCCATAGAAATTTACACGATACAATGTTTTTTTTTTAACATTACCATGGTAATACCATTTGTATGGTTGTTTGGACGTTGCAAACATATTATTTTGGACGTGTACCATATAGTACTATTTTGTTTTTATGAACCGGTACCATGATATGACCATATTTTGAGGCTTTTGCTGTGGTACAAGTGTGTTTTTGTTTTGTTCTTATTTTTCATATTGCAGACATACTTTGGTAATACTGATTCTGTGGTAACGTTACTACCATGGTTTCCATGGATGTTTTCTACTACGTTACTATGCTTTTTGACACATACCATGGCATTAGCATGCTGTTTTTTTTTTTTAAGAATCTTGTAAATAAATTGTGATTATTTAATAAAGCAGTGTCACTAAAAGTACCCAAATTAGAAAAATACAACGATGTTATTGGAGTACTATGTAAATACCATTGTATATGTCAAAGTACTGTACAGGGTTCCCACGGGTCATGGAATTTCTGGAATATCATGGAATTTTAAAAGGTCTATTCCAGTCATTGAAAGTCAGGGAATTACATTTTTTTTGGTCCAAGTCATGGAATATCAGGGATTTTTGTTTGTTGCTTTAAATTTTAGTTTCTGTTTATCAAACTGAACTTTTCTGTACTGTTTTTATTTATTTATTTGCCTATTTTTATGGTTAGGCTATTTTTCAGTGCCATTTTATTCCCTTGCCGCACGTCAACTGGCAATCACTGAAGTCAAATGCAGTCACCAGCTTAGATAACTAAGGCAAACATGCCAGAAAAAATTTTTTATTTCAAGAGCTTTGGCTACAAAATGACCACTTCAAAGACTTTAGTTCTGCAACTAAATGTGCAGAAATAAAAAAACCTGAATGATGAACTTGATTACAAATCCTTACAAACCCCAAACCCTTACAAAAATCCTTCAGATTGTTATGAACATAAATTAATTTCTGTAGAAATATTACAGAAAAAGCCTGTTTCCGGCACTAAAAAAAAAATAAAAAGAAGGTTATTTCGACTTATCTCACAATTCTGACTTATTTTCTCACAATAGCATGATATAAACTCGCAATTCTGACTTTTGTTTCTCTGAATTGTGAGATATGAACTAGCAGTTGCGAAAAAAAGTCAGAATTGTGAGATAAGTCACAATTGCGAGTTATAAAGTCAGAATTGCATGATATAAACTCGCAATTGAGAGTTAAGGCAGAATTGTGTGACATGAACTCGCAATTATGTGAACATATCAGTATTTTTTCTCCTCAGAAATGAATTTATATGTTACAATTCTGAGAAAATAAGTCAAAATTGCAAGATACAAACCTGCAATTGCAAGAAAAAAAGTCAGAATTGTGAGTTTTATCTTTATCTTTTTTTATTTAGTGGCAGAAACGGGCTTCCATAGTTTTGTACTAAAAACATCTGTAAACAAGTAAATAAAGCTTGCAAGTGGATGGATCCATTCATTATAGATCATGGAAATTCAGCTTTTTAGTCATTAAAAGTCAGGGAAAAGTCAGGGAATTTGACATTAGGCTTAGAGTGGGAACCCTGACTGTAGTATTACCTTGTCATACGTGTTCCTGAAGAAGCATCCATGTTATGTTGATTCTTACGTGATAACATTTAAATTGTTTTTTGATTACTATAAGACATGCTGTAAATGAAATCTTGAGTACATCTACTCCAGATAATTGAACTATTCTTAATGTGCAAGTCAAAATTAGGACTAAAAGCTCCAGCATTTTGCGTTTTTGAAACTAATTATGGTTGACATTTTCTTAGAGAGTTAATCTCATAATGTCAATATTTTGACCTGTTTGATGTCTGTTGACAGCCTCTGTTCAGTGTCATCTAATTATTAAATTCATGCTATGGTTCTTCCAGATGATATTTGATCCTACTATGACCAAGAAGAAGAAGAAAAAGAAGAAGCCTTTCATGCTGGAGGAAGATGGTGGAGAGGGAGATGAAGGCCAACAGGTAGAAACGAAAGAGATAGAGGCTGACGGGCCTGAGGAGAAAGAGTTCGATCTTGATGAAGATGAAGGGAGGAAGAAAGGTAAAGCACATCACAATTGTATTCTGCATTGGTTAAATCCACCTGACTGGCTAGTTCTCTTTTTTTTTTTTTTTTTTTTTACGACCAGCCATTTAGATTTTTCTCATTACTATGAAATCAAATATTCAAAATATCTTAATGCATATTTGATCTTGTTTAAAGTGTCCGAAAATACAATACTACAGTACAATACAATAATAACAAATAAATTGCAATAACAACAAATGATTTTTTTTTTTTTTTTTGCACAAAACCAGTTTACAAAATGAAAACGAGGACGTTTAATCTCTTTTATTTTGTTTTGTTATTTTATGCAACAGTATAATAATGCATAGTAATAAACAACTTTTTATTTTAAAGCAATTCACTAAAAACTAAATTTTCAGTGGGAAACTAGCCTCAGGGCTCCAGACGGTGACTAAAACGATCGCATTTTGCCGAGATGGCGACTATATATATTTACATGTTATGACTTAAAAATGGTATGTAATGCCTTTCGCGAGCACATCTTTTGTTATGTTCACATATTAAACTGAGACAATGCGTGTCAAAGTTTTAGTTGAAAGAAGACTTTCAAACAGTTCTCATCTCTGCAGAACAGTAGAGCTAACGGCACGCTTACTAAATGCAGCTCCAGTTGTGCAGCGTGAGAGAGATAAAAAATGACAGAAACAGGCGCCAGTAAAAGTGCAGACAAGCAGTGTCTATTTTGAGCACAGAATGAAGATGTGCGAACAAACTACAGGTAAAGCTGTCAGCTGTTTAGACATTAACAGTATTGCTAACAATTCTCGTTTATGAATGATACTATTCTTCTTATTATTATTTGTAGCACATTTGCTGTCCAGTAATCGCATACGCATTGTGGTTTGTTACCTTTTAATACAAAGTATCAGGTTTAAAAATATGCCAAAATCATAACGAAATTCGAACAATAAATACAGATTGGGCGCTCTTTAATGCGACAGGAGCAAGGAGCGATCGCTTAAGTGAACCCATTATATTCACTACTTTACGAAATGAACATGAATGGACACCAAAAGGTAGGCTATTTTATAAGGTAGCCTACAGGACAGCTTACTGAAATGTCTGTAATTGGTCATTCAGTGTTTCAAACTGCGGAAATCGTGTAAAGCTTGTAAATATTATAAATATAACTCAGAATAACCTTTCTGCATCCATAAGCTCATCAGTCAGCTAGAAAAAATAACTGAAGAGTAGCATTTTGCTATATTTATGCGCTATTGCATATTAATATTTTTACGTAACATGTTGTCTAAATGGTAAGAGAATACAAGGAGCTAAAGATGAAATTCAACACTTCCTATAAAATTGCATTTTACTAATGAAGAAAAACCGAGTGGATGTGTGAAAGACATATGACAACATTTATATATGCTTTGAGAAGGAACCCAAACTACACTCAGTGGCCAAGTGATGCTTATGGTCCATGATATTGCCACACATTTTGTGTACCCACTTTAAGTGAAACTTTATTTTCCTGGACATCTACAAGATGGATTAAAATGCTGATAAAGTCAAGAAAAGATGGGACAGACATGACAGCATGACTGAAATATTGACGTGTAAAAAAAAAAAAAAAAAAAAAAAAGTAATTTGGCACCCAAGTTTGTTTCTTTCAATGTACATCTTTCTAACTGTAATTGCATGATATATGATGATGATATTGCCTCTGTGCTTCAAAAAGCATGGGTTAAAAAATGTACGAACAGAACAGAGTGGCTTTATGACTTAGAAAAATGAATAGAAACATTTCTGTCTCTGTTTTAGTTTCTGTTGTTCTGTGGCTGTACTAAATACATTTTGTTACAGCTTTTTGATAAAGCTCTACTTGGTTTCCATTTGAAAATGTTTCAAATTCTAATTCATAAACACCAGCGTTCACTCATGAATGTAAATTGTGTAAAAAATTTGTGATTTAAAATCAAAATGATCTATATCGCACAGCTGTATTAAAAAATCAAAAGTTTAAATGTTCAATTTAGCATTAACAAAGAATATAGAATATTTTGTCAAATATTGCAAAAATCTAATACATTACCCAGCTCTACTTTGCACACTGAATGTTTATTCAAAAGTGAAATGTCTAAGAAGTATAGCTTGTTTGATTTGATTTTATTGTGGCGATTTTGCAGAAACATCAGATGACCTGGATGACTTAAACTTCTTCAACCAGAAGAAAAAGAAAAAGAAGCCTAAAAAAGATAAGATTTTTGACGCCGATCTTGAAGAAGGAATGAAGGTCAGTCGATTGTTTGCACATGTAGAGTTGTTAAACTTTCGATTGTTTTCATCGCCGTAATGACTTTTCATTGAAAGATGTTTTGACCATGAAAGCGTTATACTTCAATGGCCTTGGATTCCTTTGAAAAAAGAAATTGATATGTGAGCCTACGCATCAGATTCTCTTTGCATTTGAAGTCTGATCTGTTCAGCATCACCACACACCCAGTGACAGCCTTTGTCATGCATCGTCTTATACTAAATAAATTGCAAACTTCCAAAAGGAGCTGAAGATCGAAACAGAGCCGTCGGAAACACCAGAGGACGATGACTTAATGCTGCCTGCTAAGAAGAAGAAATCACGAAAAGTCAAAGACGACACCGACAGTCAAAGCAAAGATGATGGTTAGTGTCTCAGTAGGGTGTTTTTGTTTGTAAATAACTATAGTGTAATGTCCAGCAATCTTATCTGTGCTGTTTGTGCGGAAGGTGTCGAAGATGAAGACAGTAAAAACATCGATGACATCACATTCAGCACACAGACGGGCCCTGCCTGGGCAGGATCCGAGAGAGATTACACATATGATGAGGTAAATGGGAACATTTATTTCCAAGCTTCCCATGCAGAACATATGCACTTGTTTCAGGTGATAACTTGATAAAGAGCCTGAAACTGCTGCCATCTGGTGCATTTGTTGGCAGAGCAGCTTTTCTCTGTTAGCTTTTTTCAGACATGTTTAGAATTACTACAGCTGGAATCAAGATGATATTTATTAGATGTATGAAGTCAGTTCTCGTCAAGTTCGCACAGGTGTAGTTTGTCACGTAAACTGTGGATATGTTACAGTATTGTTTGACAACTGGAACGTCACAATACTTAAACGCGATGTCTTCATTCTAAACAATAGCTTATATGTTTTTTTTTGTTTTGTTTTTTACAGACATGGTAGTTGTTTTGCTATTGTGTTATGTAATGTAATGACAGGAATGCATCAAGGATGGCATAATTCATTTAAAGGATAGTAAATAGTTTTCCCAAAATTTAAAATTGTTACAAATTTACTCACCCTTAGGCCATCCAAGATGTACTTTATTTGTTCATTGGTACAGATTTGGTGAAATTTAGCATTTCATCACATGCTAAGATTTTTGTCCAAACAGCTGATAAAAACATGACAATAATCCACCTAAACATCTTTTAAAAAATCCTTTTTTTTTTTTTTTCATTTTAATTTTAGATAAAAATATGTAATAGATTTAAAATACAAATTTGTGTTTGCATACTATATGTGTGTACTGTGTGTGTGTGTGTGTGTGTGTATGTATATGTGTATATATATATATATATATATATATATATATATATATATATATAAAATAGATAGATAGATAGATGCATGTGTATATTAAGGAAAAATGTTACATGTAAATATATATATTTTTTTAAATGTATATGAAGAGTTCAGATGCAAAAGCCTCTAAATCCTTCTGAAGTCTAAAAAAATGAATTTTTTTAATCGGGCTCCGTAGTATAGGTTTCTGCCTAAGTACTGGTACTTCTGATTGGGCTGAGGCTGGGATTTTAGCGAGTTTGAAGTAAAAGTATTTTGATGGACGTATAATATGTGTCGTGAACATTCACTCAGTATCATTATCGATATGGCTTTTAGGGGGTTTTGCATCTGAACTCTTCATGCAATATAAATATACACCGTACACACACCCACATATAGTATGCAAACATACATTTATTCATGCTTATTTGTTTATTAAAGCAAAGTATGAATCTCATCAAGTTAGTGTTTATTATTATTTTACATTTATCCAAAATAATAACTCAAGCCAGTAACAATTTAATTTTTTTTTTTTGAGAACTTATTTTCAGCTATTTATTTTAGTAGTTAATTTTTAATTATTTTTGAATTTTTTGCATCATCAGTCATGAAGCACTGTACATATTGGTCACTAAATTACTCAGATTACTCACAAAAAACTCACAAAGATTGCCATTTCAAGTCTTATTTTGACGTAACAGTGGTTAGTGGTTATAACTAAGTGTGCGAGTTGTTTGTTTACTTATTTAGACTGCGAATACGAGGCGTGATTTAACACATGAACCAATCACAGCGGAACATAACCAGTCATATCCAATCATTTCGCAATGGAGGCGTTGCCTTCTCTCCTGTGACTTTTTTTTTTTTTTTTTTCCCATTCATTCTCAATTGCCCCCCAACAAACTCACCGCATGCTTTAGGGAGTGTGTTAAAACTCAGTGGGCTCAGGGGAGGCGAGAGAGTCACAGACTTCCGCTGTACCTTTACTTGCTGGTATCGCTGTTGGACAGTGTTTCTTGAGGAAAAACAAGTGATTTATACACTATTCAATGTTATATTTTGTAATATTGGTGTTGCCTTTTTTTTATACTTCGCATGTTTTGTTTTTTTTTCGTTAAATATTTTGAGCACTGCCTCCCTTGCCTCCTCAGAGGAAACACCTCTGATCTATTATATTGTTTTGTTTAACATATTAAATTTTTTGGGTCAACTATTCCTTTAATAAAATTTGATCATCTTGAAAACATAAATGACTAGATAATCATTTTAGTGTCTTAATTTTAGTTTGTACCACTGTGTTCCTTAGATAATGTCTGCTTGCGTCTGCTTTTATTGATAATGTCAAATTTGTTTAGCTTTTGAATAGAGTCTTTAACATCATGCGGGAAAAAAATCCAGACATGGTGGCCGGAGAGAAGAGGAAGTTTGTGATGAAACCTCCTCAGGTTGTCAGGGTCGGCACAAAGAAGACCTCCTTTGTAAACTTCACAGACATCTGCAAACTGTAAGTCTAAACTTGAAGTTGTCAAACTGTTTTATAGAGTTGTAATGTTTTGTGTTGACTTTGAGTTTGATTTGCTCTAAAAAAACTGGAAAGCTGCTGAATTTCTGAATGTTCTCTCCTCATTGCATTCATAAAATAAATTGATTGTTGGGCATCTCTGTATCTGCCAACAAATAAATCAATCGCATATTTGCACACACACAAACTTTATTTTTATAACTTTAGCCTTTTCTTTGTTTCAGGTTGCATCGACAGCCAAAACATCTTTTGGCCTTCTTGCTGGCTGAGTTGGGCACAAGGTGAGTTTATTTTATTATTTATTTATTTATTTTTTTTAAAACGTTATGGCCCAAGCATACTTAGTTTTTTCTATGCACAGCATGCTCGTAGGTTTTTGTAGTATAGTCCTTTTGAGATGTATGTGGGAGTGTTTTGAAATTACAAATGTTAGTTTTAACATTTTAAGTAAACGTCAAGCTTAGCTATTTGCTGAAGAAATGCAAAATGCTTAATTTTTCAAGGGCCCTTTTTGTGCCCTGTTTGTGAAAAGAGAGAATATTCTGATCTCCAGTCCATATGTAATCTGTAAGTGAACTAGTATTTTGTTTTATGGGGTGCACCACTCCACCAACGGTTGTTTTTTCTTCATCGGATGTTCATTAACCTTGTAAAATGTCGTCTCTGTGCCTGGGAAGCTCAGTTTATTTTTCCAGCGTCTCTGTGCGACTGAAACCCTCCACCAGAACACTTCATTTTCAGGTTTTGCTGGAGGCGTTTCACATGATCTCAGAGAGAAACCTATATCAATTGAGAAAGGCATAGCAGCTCTAGAGGGAGCGACTGACCCTGTGAGGCTTTCAGAAGGCATTATTAAAAGATAACCAGAATGATTTCAGTGCTCAACACTCATTTCAGCACCTCATTGTGTTCACCCACATGCATCTCTGAAGACACATGAAGGAAAGCGGGTCGATTTTGCCTCCAGGATATTTACAGGAGATTTTGGTTTTGAAAGAGATCAGTCTTATACATGAGCTGAATTCCTCTTTCTGTAGCTTGAACCAGAAACTTTACGATTTGTAAAGAGTATAGAATTGTGTGTAGAGATTTTATTTATTTTTTTTATTATATATTTAGAAATGCACTAACCACTCTTTTGGTTTTTCAGCGGGTCCATAGATGGAAACAATCAGCTCGTCATCAAAGGCAGATTCCAGCAGAAACAGATAGAGAATGTCTTAAGAAGATATATAAGTGAGTGTCTATTTAACTGGTGAAGTATAAAAATGTGTGACCCTGTACCACTAAACTAGTCATAAGGGTACATTTTTTGATATGGACATTTATACCTCATCTGAATAAATGCACTTTACATTGAAGAATGGTGTGTTAAGATGGGACAATATTTGCCTAAATATATAAATCGCCTTTGAAGTTGTCCAAATGAAGTTCTTAGCAATGCATATTACTAATCAACTTTTTTTTATATAATTACGGTAGGAAATTTACAAAATGTCTTCATGGAACATGGTCTTTACTTAATCCTAAATGATTTTTGGCATACAAGAAAAATCAACAATTTTGATCCGTACAGTGTATTTTTGTCTATTGCTACAAATTTACCCGTGCTACTTAAGACTGGTTTTGTGGTCCACGGTCACATATATTATACTACCAGATTTTGAATGTTTTTTTTTTTAAATAAGTATTTTGTGTTATGAAATATTTGTACTATTTAAAAATAACTGTTTTCTATTTTAATTTATTCCTGTGATCGAAGCTAAATTTTTCAGCATCATTATTTCAGTCTTCAGTGTCACATGACCTTTCAGAAATCATAATATGCTGATTGCAGCTCTTTTTTTTATTTTTCATTTTTAATTATTATCAGTATTTAAAATAGTTGAGCACATTTTGTCAGGATTCTTTGAATGGAAAGATTCAAATGTCAGCATTTATCATTTTGTAACAAAATACACTATACCATTCAAAGGCTTGGAGTCAGTATAATTTTTTTGGATGTTTAAAATTGATGATCAAAAGTGCTAAAGACATTTATAATGTTACAAAAGATTTCTATTTCAGATAAATGCTGTTCTTCTGAACTTTCTATTCATAAAAGAAACCTGAAAAAAATCTACTCGGTTGTTTTCAACAATGTTTTCGAGCAGCAAATCAGAATATTAGAATGATTTCTGAAGGAATCATGTGACTGGAGTAATGCTGCTAAAAATTCAGCATTGAAATCACAGGAATAAATTACATTTTAAAATATATTCAAATAGGAAAACCGTTATTTTAAAAAGCAAAAATATTTCATGCAGGCTTGGTGAGCAGAAGAGACTTATTTAAATAAAAAAACCATTAAAAATCTTACTGTTCAAAAACTTCTGACACATCCTGTGTATATTTTATTAATATTGCATAGTTATAAATGTGTATTACATGGGGAAAAAAAACAAACCTGTGTTTTTGTCTTGCAGAGGAGTATGTGACATGCCACACATGTCGGTCTCCTGACACAATATTGCAGAAGGACACACGTCTTTATTTCCTGCAGTGTGAGACGTGTCACTCCCGCTGCTCCGTCGCCAGCATTAAGACCGGATTCCAGGCCGTGACGGGCAAGAGAGCGCAGCTGCGTGCCAAAGCCAACTAACGTCTGTCCCTCCACCATCACACACCTCACACGGCCCATCTGAACATCTGTACTCCACCACCAAACTTAACAAATCCACTCGCGCAGCTTACTACCCGTACTGTTCAGCAAGTCTGAAATTTACAACAGAGTTCTCGGCCATCTCAAATGCATCATTTAGTTTCCTTCAACTCCTTGGAGCTCTGAAATCGCCTACACACACACGAAGAGTGTCGATTTGTTCGGTCTGGCTGTGGAGCAGAGAGAACGCAGAGCCTGGAGGATTTCATGAATGAACTGTTGGTGAAATTTGTTGTCGCTGTATTACCTTCAGAAAAAACTATTGAAATAAAATGCATACCAGCTGGGCAAACATGTACAGTGTATGTTTTTTAGTAGAGGATCTGTTGCTTACATTTCAGCAGTTTCAATGTGATTGAGAAAGAAGCATTAATTGGCCTGAAATGATTATGAGAACAGATGCTAATATTTCCACTTCTTTTGTTGTTCTGTGCTTTAAAACAAAGATGAATATAGAGTTTTTTCACAATTTGAATTGAACGAATTGAATTGCTTAACCGAATGAAACTTGCATATTATGCTGATTATTGCTGCTGAAAATGGTCAATTATTGTCATGTTTTGGGCTGTACTAATCGGTCAGACCAGGGAAAACATTTGGAGTACTATAGACTGCCAAAAGTTTTGACAAATCAAGGACAAGAGTGCAGAAAACTGAGGAACAAAATGTGTTTGTGGTTGGTCAAACCAAACCAGGATTTCCAGGGCAAGAATCTTAACAGTATTTGTGTTTGTTCTTATTTTTGGTTAGGTAGGTGAAATATTAGGCTAATATCTTAATTAATACTGCTTGCACATATCTTTACCACATATTAACTTGGTTGTCAAAATATTATGCCCTTTCCTGCTTCCGAAGTCCTTCTCTATATGATTTAGCAGCTCCCACACGTTTTTTCCCATGGTTTTGACAGCATAAATTAGCAGAACAAAGTATTCCGTAGCCCATTCTGTTTTTTACATCCAAGTATTGCAAATATGGCCATGCATTAAGGTAACTGACCAAATCGTGGTGCAAGTGCAAACCCCAATATATGCTGACTGAACATTTTTTTTTAAATAAGAAAAGTGCAGTATCTACTTGCACCTTTTCATAATTCAAACTAATTGGCTCATCTAGATTCTTTTTTTTTTTTTCAGCAACTGAGGAAAATTGCAAATTGAAAGGAATTGTTGCAAATTTAGTTATAATTCTGTCCTCTGTCTTGTTACAATTATTTGGAAAGAAGTCATTTTAAAGAGTTAGTTGACCCAAAGATGAAAACTCTGTCATTAATTACTCGCTCTTATGTCTTTCCAAACCCACAAGACCTTTGTTTATCCTTGGAAAACAAATAAAGATAAGTTTTAAAAGTTTTGACACAGATTCGGACATAGAACCTCCATCTCTTCTAGTTCATAATCTGTATATTTTTGTTTTTGTTTTAATTTTAAAATACAGGTGCTGGTCATATAATTAGAATATCATCAGAAAGTTGATTTCACTAATTCCATTCATAAAGTGAAACTTGTATATTATATTAATTCATTACGCACAGACTGATATATTTCAAATGTTTATTTCTTTTAATTTTGATGATTATAACTGACAACTAATGAAAACCCCAAATTCAGTATCTCAGAAAATTAGAATCTTGTGAAAAGGTTCAATATTGACACCTGGTGCCACACTCTAATCAGCTAATTAACTCAAAACACCTGCAAAGGCCTTTAAATGGTCCCTCAGTCTAGTTCTGTAGGCTACACAATCATGGGGAAGACTTCTGACTTGACAGCTGTCCAAAAGACGACCACTGACACCTTGCACAAGGAGGACAAGACACAAAAGGTCATTGCAAAAGAGGCTGGCTGTTCACAGAGCTCTGTTTCAAAGCAGATTAATAGAGAGGCGAAGGGAAGGAAAAGATGTGGTAGAAAAAAGTGTACAAGCAATAGGGATAACCGCACCCTGGAGAGGATTGTGAAACAAAACCCATTCAAAAATGTGGGGGAGATTCACAAAGAGTGGACTGCAGCTGGAGTCAGTGCTTCAAGAACCACTACCCACAGACGTATGCAAGACATGGGTTTCAGCTGTCACATTCCTTATCAAGCCACTCTTGAACAACAGACAGTGTCAGAAGCGTCTCGCCTGGGCTAAAGACAAAAAGGACTGGACTGCTGCTGATTGGTCCAAAGTTATGCTTTCTGATGAAAGTACATTTTGCATTTCCTTTGGAAATCAGGGTCCCAGAGTCTGGAGGAAGAGATGAGAAGCACAGAATCCATGTTGCTTGAGGTCCAGTGTAAAGTTTCCACAGTCAGTGATGGTTTGGGGTGCCATGTCATCCGGTGGTGTTGGTCCACTGTGTTTTCTGAGGTCCAAGGTCAACGCAGCCGTATACCAAGAAGTTTTAGAGCACTTCATGCTTCCTGCTGCTGACCAACTTTATGGAGATGCAGATTTCATTTTCCAACAGGACTTGGCACCTGCACACAGTGCCAAAGTTACCAGTACCTGGTTTAAGGACCATGGTATCCCTGTTCTTAATTGGCCAGCAAACTCTCCTGACCTTAACCCCATGGAAAATCTATGGGGTATTGTGAAGAGGAAGATGCAATATGCCAGACCCAACAATGCAGAAGAGCTGAAGGCCACTATCAGAGCAACCTGGGCTCTCATAACACCTGAGCAGTGCCACAGACTGATTGACTCCATGCCACGCCGCATTGCTGCAGTAATTCAGGCAAAAGGAGCCCCAACTAAGTACCGAGTGCTGTATATGCTCATACTTTTCATGTTCATACTTTTCAGTTGGCCAAGATTTCTAAAAATCCTTTCTTTGTATTGGTCTTAAGTAATATTCTAATTTTCTGAGATACTGAATTTGGGATTTTCATTAGTTGTCAGTTATAATCATCAAAATTAAAATAAATAAACATTTGAAATATATCAGTCTGTGTGTAATGAATAAATATAATATACAAGTTTCACTTTTTGAATGGAACTAGTGAACTAAATCAACTTTTTGATGATATTCTAATTATATGACCAGCACCTGTATTGTAAGTCATTCTCTCTGTCGAAATCTTCAGACATGTATACGAAAACAGTTTTATGTACATTGTGCCTTGTCTTCTGTTCCTAAACAAAGCGCAGCATCCAAGTCCAATGTGATACTCTCGCGTCCACTGACACGGAAGAGAGGAAATTGTTGAATAAGTCGTTATTTTTGTTTTCTTTGCACGCAAAAAACAAAACAAAACAAAACATTCTTGTAGCTTCATAACATTAAAGTTGAACCACTGATATCACATGGACTATTTTATGAATGTCTTTTACTGCTGCCAACTCTCAGGCTTTCAGCATGAGACTCACGCACTTGACACTTTTTGTTCATTTTTGTTCTTATCAGTTAAAACTGATAAGATATTGGCAAAACAGATGGTAAAAGCCTATATGATGTCTATGGTAAAAGCTCCTAGGGCTGAGCAATGTAGCCAATCACAGATACATCTGTTGATTTCTTGAACAATTGTGATTGGCCATTGCTTTCAAGTTAGTCTGAATTCACTCGACTGTAAAAAAGTCGGATTGTTTTTGCTTGTGCACTTGTCAGTCCTAAATAAGAGGTTCATTGATTATAAAGGAGATCGCGATGAACTGAAGTAAGTGACACCTTTTTAGTGATTATCAAGGAAGGGCTATTTGCACACTTCTACGCTACATATCCGTTAAGAATTTGAATAAAAGTTTTTGTTTTTCGTCCTGCTAACCGCCGTATACCCTGGCCTGTACAAGCATGAATAAAGGATTCATTTTGGAATGGGAGAAAAATCTATAATTACTCAGAACAGATGTTCATGCTATGCAGACTAATAGATTAATTGAGAAATATTAGATTTTCGTGTCAAAATATTTTTTAAATGCGGTTGCAATTATTTAGTATAAGTATAATGACTAAATCTAGCAATTCTTTTACTGTACGCTGCTATTCTTGTGGTAAAACGTTAATAGTTTTGCAGCACTGCAAGAGTTATTTTACATCATTTTATGATAAAAACACAGACATAATGTCCAGATGTCAGACAAAACTCTGCTGACAGGTGTTGTATATATATTGTTTATTAACAAAATATAACATAAATGGTCTTTAACGTTGTTTCGTGCAATTTGTGGAATTCAGCCTGCTGTTTTTGTTTTATGCGGGTTTTAGCACAATTTCACAATGCTGAAGTCTGAACATTTTGTTTTTGCTTCAAATGTTAAAATGATAAAATCAAATTAAAAAACTGCTCATGCTACATGTGCGTAGCATCTGTGTTTGTACCGTGATTAAAATGCAGTGTTTGGTTCTAATTTTCGATCTATTATTATTATTATTATTTCTTAAAAATGTTTAGTTGTTGTAGAAATGTTTATGTCCGGTAAGTTTTCTCAGATCACCAGAAAATGCTGTTTGTATCATGATTCAAATGGCAGATGAGGTAAAAAGTTTTAGGTCCTGTGTAGAAATTAGGACAAAAGTATTGTAATTTCCCTACTGTAAAATAATATACCTGTGAAATACTCATTTTCATTTATTTTGCAGAATTGTTTTTCAATATTACTGTCATGGGAGTAATAATATAAAATCATTATTATCATTATATTCTAATTTGACACCCCCTAGGGAAGTGCTGTGGGATTTCTCACTCCAAGCTGAACTTAAAAGTCGGCAGCCCTGCTTTACTCCCTTTCTGGGCCTTGAAGTGCTCTCGGATTTCATCAAAAATATCTTAGTTCGTGTTACGAAGATGAAGGAAGGTCTTACGGGTTAGGAACGACATGAGGGTGAGTAATTAATGACAGAATGTTCACTTTCCTCTTTTTTTTGTTTTTCCACAGTGTTCCTATACGAAAGGCTGTTTTCTCTAAAACGTTAACAAATTATCATAACATTAATAAAGGTAATAAATGAACAATAGTTTTGCTGAAAAATGTGAACAAAATGACGTGTTTCTAAGAGAGTCATAGCTGTAGCATCGGTCCAAACAAATCCAGTCTTTGCCTGTTTAAGCTCCATAGAGCCTCAAAATCCCACTGACATAAATCAAGGAATGTTATTCTGACACCCAGCATTCCAGTGTATTCCTATACATGTGATACTCCAACCCAAATACCCTCAGCGCCGTGGGCCTCTTTCTGTAAACCAACACACTTGTTTATGTGACTGTTTAAAGTATGACAGCTGAATAAGAGCTTGATGTGTCAGTCAGTCAGTCATCCCCGGGCAAAAAACGTTGGTAAAGAGTAAATATGAAACACGACCCTCATCAGTGCACACAGTCCATATTTTGCACCACTTCAAGTATGTTGAAGGATGTGGTGTAAAGGCTTATGTTGAGGAGAAATCACTAGCTCTGGTAAAATTGCTAAATTGTTTCCTAATGCTCTTAATTGGCATCTGTTGTTGTACCTGGCTATTTTCATTTTTTTTGTGGCTTAAAGTAGTTCCATCCATACAGCTTTTGTGTTTTGGTCGTGATTAAAGGCATTACTAGCTCCAGGGACTGGAAGGAGAGTCACAGCAGCGGCTTCTGGTTAACATCCTACATCACTCACTTATAAGGTGACATGGGGATGAATAATGAGCATGGTTTCTTGACTGACCCGGAGATGGCTGTCTCTGCTGCATGGGAGGAAATGGTTTGGAGTGCAATAAAAGTAAAGTCCGTCTGGCTGCAACACAGTTCTGTGCATCCAAAGCTGAACTTATCTCCGTAGCTGATGCCAAAATGTTTTAGCTGAATTTAGTTGTTTATTTGTTGCCAGATGTTTGAGTTTTGAAATGCTTAGTGCCTTAAACTGATTCAGATATTTCTCTGTATTGTTATTAATTATAGGCAGCGTTCGTATGTCTTACAGCCTGGATGTCAGATACTGTAAATCAAATGCAAAATCCTAACCGCTCACATATATATAAATCCTTCTGAAATAACGTCTTAATAACTTTTTTTCTCTAAAGTCAGAGGCACGTTGCATAAACAGCCATTATATTAGTACTGTCTTAAAGCAATAGTTCACCCAAGACTAAATATTCTGTCATCATTTACTCACATGTCATTCCAAACCTTTATGCCTTTTATATGGAACCCATTTCTGGGTTAAAACAAACAAAAAAAAAAATAGTATTTCATGTTTCAGACTTTTTTCTTGCAATTCTATATAAAAATTGCAATTCTGAGAAAAAAGTCAGAATTTTTGAGACTTTTTAGATTTTTTTTTCCATTGCAATTTTGAGTTTATCTGCCAATTTTTGGTAAAAAGGTAATTATCTGACTTCAGTATTACAAGTTTATATCTTGCAATTTTTAGTTTATTTTAGATTTTTGGCTTTGTTCTTAGAATTGCACAATTCAGACTTTTGAGAATTATGAGTTTTATATCTTTGCTTTCTGACTTTTAGTCTTGTAAATGAAAAAAGTTTTAATTGTAAGATATAAAACTCAGAATAGTGAGAAAAAAAATTAGAAAAAGAATTATATGTGGTGGAAACTAGCTTCCACAATTTTTCTTTTGCAAAAAACAATATAAATTAAGGTTTTTATATTTTGAGTTTCTGACTTCTGTATCTTGCAATTCTGAGTTTATTTCAAAATTTTGTCTTTTTCCTTAGAATTGCACACATTCTTAGAAAACAGTAAGACTTGTGATATAAAATCAGTTCTGAGAAAAAAGACAATTATCTCACAATTCAGACTTTTCAGAATTGTTTTTCTAGTAAATGAAAGAAAAAAGTGTGAGATATAAAACTCAGAATTTTATTATTTTATTATTATTTTTATTTATTTATTTTCAATTCTGAGAAAAAATCATTTCACAATTCAGACTTTTTAGAATAATTTGAGTTTATATATTGCTTTCTTACTTTTTTCTAGTGAAAAGTGCAAGTGAAAGAAAAAGTTTTCATTGTGAGATATAAACTGAAAATAGCAAGAATAGTTTGAAAAAACAAACAAATAAACAAACTGCAAGCTAAAAAATGCAATCAATTTTTATTTTAATGTTTTTATTATTATTATTATTATTATTTATTTGTATTGTATTGTATTGTATTTTATTTATTTATTTATTTTTTATTTTTTTGCTGTGGCGGAAACCAGCTTCCACAATTTTCTTTTGTGAAACAAAATAACTTAAGGTCCTTAATAAAAATAATTAAAAAAACTTAATAAAAAAGAAAGGAAGGAAAAGAAGAGAAAAAAGGTATTTAAGGTACTTGTGACTTGCAATACAAACTTGCAATTCTGAGTTTATCTCAAAATTCTGGCTTTTTCCTTAGAATAGATTTTATATAATAATTCTGACTTTTTTTCTCTGAATGTGTGCAATTCTGAGAAACAAAGACCATTATCTCACAATTCAGACTTTTCAGATTTTTTTTTTAGTAAGTAAAAGAAAAAAGTCTTGGTTTTAAGATATAAACTATAGCAAGAAAAAAAGTTGCATTTCATTTTTATTTTTTTTTTTTGAGACGGAACTATTTTTTGGCGGAAACTAGCTTCCATAATTTTTCTTTTGTGGAACAAAACAATTTAAGTTGTTTATATGCAGAATAAATTAAATATTAGTCATACGTCTCTAAAAAAGGTCCAATTATGACATTCTGATTAAACATTATGAACTCTATATTAAAAAAAGCAATAAAAGAATAAAAGAAAAGAAAGGAAGGGAAAACATTAATTGTGACTTGCAATACAAACTTGCAATTCTGAGTTTATCTCAAAATTCTGTCTTTTTCTTTAGAATTGCACACATTTTGAGAAACAAAAGTCAGAATTGTGATATAAAATCAGTTGAGAAAAAAGATCATTATCTCACAATTCAGACTTTTTCAAAATTATTTTTTCTAGTAAGTGAAAGAAAAAAGTCTTGGTTTTAATATATCAAACCAGAATAGCAAGAAAAAAGTTGCATTCAATTTTTATTTATTATTTTTTTTGCTATGGCAGAAACTAGCTTTCATATTTTTTCTTTTGCGGAACACAAAATAATTTAAGGTGTTTATATGCAGAATAAATCAAATATCATTATCTCACAATTCAGACTTTTCATAATTTTTTTCTTCTAGTAAGTAAAAGAAAAAAGTCCCGGTTTTAAGATATAAACTCAGAATAGCAAGAAAAAAGATTATTATTTTAAATAAACAATAATAAATAATTATTTATTTGAAACTAGCTTCCACAATTTTTCTTTTGCTAAACACAAAATAATTTAAGTTTTTATATGCAGACTAAATTAAATATTAGTCATATGTCTCTTAAAAAATGTGATTTTAACCAGAAGGTCCAATTATAGCATGCTGATTAAACATTATGAACTCAATAAAAAAGAAAGAAAAAAGGGGGAAAAAAGGGAAGAAAAAAAATTATACTTGTGAATTAAAAAATATCTTACAGTTCACATTTCTCTGAATTGTTTTTCTAGTAAGTGAAAGAAAAAAAGTGTCTCGATTTTGAGATACAAACTCAGAATAGTGAGAAAAGGTAAAAAAATAACTACATGTGAGATAAAAAGTTGCTATTACCTTCTGTTTTTTTTTTGCTGTGGTGGAAACCAGCTTCCACACTTTTTACTTTGCAGAACACAAAATAAAGTTTTTATAAGCAGAAAAAAAAACCTATGTAGTTTTAACCAGAATGTTCATTTATGTCTTTTTAAACAATAAAAAAAGATTGAAACAAGCAAACAAAAGAAAAAAGAAAACGTGCATGTATGAATTTTGTTCACAATAAGATCTATAACATGCATTTAGAAAACAGACTCAGGCCTACTTGAAGGAAGTTCAACTTTACTACTCGAGCTGGCTGCACACTAGACGATTTTTAAAACCTAACCGATTTTAAAACCATGAGAGACCACAGACATGAAGACAATTTCCTCTGATTTTTAGCCTTATAACCATCTGAATGCACACAGTGACTAGACCACTGGTTCTCAAAGTGTGGTACGTGGGGCTCCCTCTGGTGGTACGCAGAGAAATTACTGAGTTAAATGTAAATTAAAGGGTTACCCCAAAATGAAAATTGGCATTAATTACTTACCCCCATGTCGTTCCAAACCTGTAAAAAGCGTAATCTGAACACAAGATAAGATATTTTTGATGCATTTTGGAGCGTTGAACGCAAAGAGCGTACGCTGTTCTCTGTCAGCTGCGTCACATGGATACCAAAGACTATAGAATACCTTAAAGGGACTTTGATGGATACGCTGTTTACGTTTGATTTGAGTGAAAACCGCATGACCCTGCAGACAGAGAACAGCATACGCTGTTTGCGCTCAACGCTCCAAAATGGTGCTGGGTGACATGGAGGTGACGAATTGTGGAATAAAGTCGTTATTTTTGGGTTTTTTTTGTGCGTGCAAAAAGTATTCTTGTAGCTTTGTAAAATTACGGTTGAACCCCTGATCTCACATGGATTATTTTACCGATCTCCTTGCTACGTTTCTCGACTTTAATCGTGTTAAATCAAAGACTATAGAACACCCAAGACGCTTCACTCATGTAGTTTTGAATGGAGTAAAATGCAACTCTCATTATGGCCGCGAAGCCCCGCCTTCTTAATCTAAGAACCAATCGTTGATTAGTAAAGTCAGCACGTCACTGCAACTGCCGTTAGAAGTCCTGGTTGCTATAGAAACATTCGGCGCTCTAAGGCCCCGATCACACTGAACGCGCTTTTTATGCCTGAAAATGCGAGGCGCACAGCACTGCCTTTTTTTGGTGACTTTTAAAGAAGAGCAGTGCGCAGCGGTTTTTTATGTTGCTAGGAAACTGTCAAACCATCAAAACATTCGACTGGACAATGGAAAAAACGTGATGACGTCGAGCGCTTTTCTGCATAGAGTTGCTTTTTTTTCAACTTCAGAAAGGCCCCGATCACACTGAACACGCTTTTTATGCCTGAAAATGCGAGGCACACAGCACTGCCTTTTTTTGGTGACTTTTAAAAAAGAGCAGCGCGCAGTGGTTTTTTATGTTGCTAGGAAACTGTCAAACCATCAAAACATTCGACTGGACAATGGAACACAATGACGTCGAGCACTTTTCTGCATAGAGTTGCTTTTGCGCAGCAGGCGGCTAAAACGCGAGGCGCCAGGGGCGCATAAACAGCGCGCAGAACGCTCACTGCCAACCGAAAACAATTCAAAAAAGGCGCGTCGCACTGCACAAAACGCGTTCTGTGTGATCGGGGCCTAAGACGTGCGCTCAGTACTGCGCATGCGCACTGGCTGATCTAGCCTGAAAAATAAGCGTTTTTAGCTGTATTGGAGCACAAGGAACCATATTTATGAGGCGGTTCTTGTCAGATTTCATTATTGATTTCAAATATGAAATTGAATCATAAACTTGGCGAACAGTTTTGGAGAATTTGATGTTTCCCCATTCAAAGAGATAGGAGCTGCACTTGCATGCCCGAGAGGCATTTCAAAGATGGCCGCCGAGTGGAATGAGTTCAACGCTCCAAAATGGTGTTAGGTTAGGGTGACATGGAGGAGATGAACTGTGGAATAAAGTCGTTATTTTTGTTTTCTGTTTTGTTTTTAGCTTTGTAAAATCACGGTTGAAGCCCTGATGTCACATTAATTATTTTATCGATCTCCTTGCTACATTTCTGGACTTTGATCGTGTTAATTACACTGCTGTCAGAATGCATCACAAATATCTTAATTTGTGCTCCAAAGACGAACAAAGCTTTTACGGGTTTGGAAAGAAATAGTGTAAGTGATTAATGACAAACATTTAATTTTGGGGTGGAGTAATCCTAAGTAAGTTTGCAAGGTGTCTAAATGATGCCTGTTATTATTATTATTTTTTTTTGATAAAGTAGGCCTACTGTTAATTTTTTACTTTACATTTAAGTACAGTACAGTTTTTTATTTTTGAAATACAGTACATTTTTATTTAACTTTTAGGTAGAGTAAGCTACAATTTAATTTCATCAGTAAGTTTTTTATTTACCTGTATGTTAGCACAGTGCAGTGTTAATGTTCAAACTGTATTTACAATGTTTTAGAGCTGCAACGATTCGTCGACGTCATCGATTACGTCGATTATGAAAATACGTCGATTAGCATCGCACCTTTAGCCACGCCCATCATGCGAGCCTGCAGTTATCCCTACTTAAGACTGTTTTTCTGCCATGTTTAATACAAAACAAGGCTCTAGAGCAGAAGGTGAATGCTATTTGGCAACATCACTTCATACAGTTGCGTTCATAGAGCATTTTATTGTCATACGCCGTCAGAACCGCATATAAGGCAATTATTGCCTAACTGACGCCTTTCCATTGTCAGGATTCACAACCGCATTCAAAGCTGCTCTGAATGAACGGAATCATCAAGTCGACTGTATAATCATGACGGGTTTAATTCACCCACAGAGACGGAAAAGAAGAAATGATTCGTGTTCATCTTAAGATCCACTGGAACTGCCATCGGTGCCGCAGGCGCGATTGCGCGAGCGAATACGAACGCGCTCGTCTGCACTCGGTAACAAAGCATTTAAAGTCCTTGTTAGTTGTTTAACTGCGTGATGGATTGGAAACGCCTCGACTGGACTTATTTAAAAACGGGCTGTCAACTGTGATAAAACTTCCCGGTGTTATAACGCCATTTTTTGATTCCGTCTCTCTAGTTTCCAGAATGCGGTTGTGACTTCAGCTGTTCATTCGAGCCCGGTCTCATGAAAATGCATATAAATAGTACGCCAAATAAAAACAAAAATTACCTAATCCTACCCATCGCTTAGCATTTACACACCAACGTTACAGATATGAATTCAAGCAGATGTTTTAATCTGCTGAATAAAAACAACATTTTAAGCGTCTCACCTGTAAGCAACTGTCCCAAACAGTAACTGTGAATGCAGCCATAATGTGCAATTCTATTGATTGTATTGTATCACTGCCCTTTCTTTCTTTCTATTATTATTTCTTTCTTGCTTCATTGCTTTCTTTTTCTTTCCTTCTTTTTTCTTTTTCTTTATTTATTGTTATTTTCTTTCTTGTTATTTTTTGTAAATTATTATGAGAAAACGTTTGAATAAAATATTAAAAGATTAATAGCCGAAGTTACTGTTGTTTTTACTGATAGTTTAACTAAAGAATTTATCAACTGATAAGTAAATAATAGATAAATTGAAAAATAATCGATAGATTAGTCGACTAATCGAAAAATAATAATCAATAGATTAGTCAACAACAAAAATAATCGATAGTTGCAGCTCTACAATGTTTAAAGTGACCGACGATAAATGTTCTCATTTTGGAACTGTGCATATAGCTGAATAATTAGGCCTACTACGCTACTGTATTTTAATGTTGGTCATTATGGTGGTACTTGGAGAGCCAAATATTTTCCGAGGCGGTACTTTGTGTAAAAAGTTTGAGAACCACTGGTCTATAGTGTGCAGCCAGCTTCACCGTATCAACAGCATCCACTGGATCTGTTCTTTTAAATGAGGCAATTTTGGTGTTCTTCTAAATGTTTTAGACCTCAGTGATTGCCGTTTGTGGCTTTTTACAGTCTACTACAGACCGTTCTCAATGTTCCCTCCCGTCCAAACCTCAAGGCGAGCTGTGCCTGTATTTCAAATAGCTACTACTCCAGTCCTCTTAGTGGCAAATCTAATGTGAATAAATCTCGTCTTAAAAGGTAAAAATCATATTAGACAAAGATTAGCCTATATATATATATATATATATATATTAGTTTACCTAGCAGGCAACATTTAAACACATGAAGAAAGACGTTTCACAAGTCATCATAGTTTATTTACATCTGTAAATATCTCTTGCAGTCTTGAAAGTGCAAGCAGAAGAAATATGCACATGTAATTAAAAATAGCCAACCTTTCTGATTCCGACTGGCGTATAAATAAAATGAAAAACATTTTCCCGAAAAGCACAAACGGACATGAAAGGAGGAAGGACGGAAATAGGATGAGGCTATTTACATACAAGGCGCCAAAATGTGTAGAAAAAATGCATGTTAATAGTGTTTTGCGGGGAGCATGAATGCAGAACGTCTGTGAAATTGATCCCCTTCTGTTGTCGCGTGTGTGATGTTGTTGCTCTCAGGAACTGTAGCCTTTTTGTAATGGATTCCTGGTTTAGGGGACGTCCCCTCCTCCTCCTTCTCCCTCCCACCAAACAGCTAGTTTAGCTGTCCGTCTCGTTGACAGCTGATGCTGGAGTTTGACGGCGCCTATTGGTTTCAGTGTCTTCCCGCTGAGTCTGTGGTATTAAAAAAAGTTTCCAGTCGACAGTGTTTTCCAACTCCCTGCTGTAATAAAAACACAAAAAAGGAAGACGAGCATTAAGATGTGATAGTAGGGAAAAACAGCTATGACAAGAGACGCGCAAAGCAGGGGGGCTGAAATGAAAAGAGCTCGCTGGATCCCTGTCAATACTCGCATGTGGTTTTATTCTTCCACAAAAACAATATAAAAGTACACTTTGTTGAAACTCAAGGACAACTAATACAGCAAACATCCAAAAAAACACTGTCGGAAATCAATATATCATAGTAAATTTACAGGAACTACAACCCAGGAGGACTAAATGGTCTTTTGAGAGTCTCTGGTATCTTTCACCTTTTATTGCACCAATTACCACTCAGCGAGTGTGAAATCGATTGAGAGCTTTTCTAAACGCAGACAGAACCTGAAGTTCTCTATGGTCCAGAACGAGTGTTATCTGACTTTCAAGATGTATTAGTTTCCTTATGCACTCGCTGATCCAAATCACTGCATTCACTGAACCGCAAAACCATGTGGATGAATCTCACAAAATCTGTCAAGAACAATATATTAGAACTCTTTTTTTGCTTGTGACGAAATTGACAGTTCTCACTTTTGTAATGTGAAGAATATTTTTTTTATAAAAATATGTATAATATTTCAAACTACACAAACACACCACTATGATACTATAATTTTTTTTAAATACTGAATATGCTGTCTTTTTCATATTATTGGTTTTAATTTAAATTATAAAGTATTTTAAAGTAGTATTTTTTTTTTTTTTAGTTTATTCTTTTTTTTTAGTTTAAGTTATTTTACGGTTCAAGTCAAACTTAAAAATGAGAAATGTTGCCTTGACAATCATCTAAATTACATTTTAGTAAAAAAACAAACAAAATAATAATATATAATAATAATAATAATAATAATAATAATAATAATAATAATAATAATAATAAATAAATAAATAATTTATTATTATTATTATGTTGAAAACAGCAGAGTATAATTTTTTTCAGGTTTCTCTGATGAATAGAAAGTTTTTAACCTTATAAATGTGTTTATCATCACTTTTTATCAGTTTAAAGCATCCTTGCTAAATAAAAGTATTAATTTCTATAATTCTTTGACACTGAAGACTGGAGTAATGATGCTGAAAATTGAACCTTGATCAAAGGAATAAATTACATTTTAAAATATATTCAAATAAAATGCAGTTACTTTAAATGGTAAAAATATTTCAGAATTTGACTGATTTTGCTGTACTTTGGATCAAATAAATGCAGGCTTGGTGAGAAGGGATGTCTTTAAAATGCATTAAAAATCTTACAGTTTAAAAGCCTTTGACTGGTAGTGTATATATAGTATTTTAAACAATATTTTTTACATAATACAGGTCATTAATACATAATGTGGGCGGAAAAAAGTCCTTTGGAAGTAATGCAATGCCTAAACTTAGGCTTCATTATTTCAGAACGCAAAATATAATTTCTTTCTTCTTTTGATTCTGGGGTGACATTTTTACAGAGATTCAACCACAAGCATGACAGCCAATGTAAATAACTACTGAAATACTCTGAATGCAGATCGTTTTACAGAGGCAAGCGAGACTAATAACTAATTTGTGCTCAGTGTGATGTTAACTTTGATTTGGCCTTTCAGGGCAACTCCAGCTGTAGAATAAGAGGAGAGCAGAAACTTGTTACTGGTGGCAATAAGATTGTGGTCAGGCAGATTAGTTGGACAAACAGAGCGGTAATCCACAAACAACACACAGAAGGATCAGGTGGAAACCGCCATCAGATACCACATTGTCCTGTGTGTTTATGTAGCCAAACATATGGCAATGTTTATACTGAAACAGCAGAAGTGGAGCCGCTACACCTTGAAAACAGATTAATAAGAATAACCACAGCAATTTCCCTTCATTTTGATAAACTTCACACCCATAGGTCACAGACGGGGAAGGCGCTGCACCTGAAACTCGCTCGGACCACCAAAGACGGACCTGATGAAGCAATGCTAACATAATTACTCCAATCAGAACCAAACTGTTCTGATATTTACATGGCAAACACCCAGTAGCTTTCCTTGTCTTGACCTTTGAAGAATTTACAAAAACGTATTTTGGGACTGGAATAATGATGCTGAAAATTCAGCTTTGCATCACAGGAATAAATTGCATTAATTTTAAAATATATTCAAATAGAAATCAGTTATTTTAAATGTTAATAATATTTCACAATACTAATTTACTGCATTTTTTTTTTTTATCCTTTGTGAGCATAAAAGACTTCAGGAACATTAAAAAAAAAAAAAACGTTAGTATACACTACCAGTCAAAGGTTTGGATACACCCTCTCATTTAATGTTTTTTAAAGAAGTCTTTTATGCTCATCAAGGCTGCATTTATTTGATCAAAAATACAGAAAAAAAAATAATATTGCAAAATGTTATTACAACATAAAATAATGGGGTTTATTTTAATATACTTTACAATATAATTTATTCCTGTGATGCAAAGCTGAATTTTCATCAGCTGTTACTCCAGTCTTAATGGTCACCGGATCCTTCAGAAATCATTCTAATATGCTGATTGATTATTAGAATTATCAATGTTGGAAACAGTTGTGGTGCCAAATATTTTTTTGCAACCTGTGATTCTTTATTTCAGGAGTCTTTGATGAATAACAAGTTAACATTATTTCTAACAATGTAAATCTATGCCATCACTTTTTATTAATTTAACACATCCATGGTGAATAAAAGTAAAAATTTTACTCCCCAAAAAAAAAAAAAAAAGAAAAATGTACTGACCCCAAACTTTTGAACAGCAGTGTATATTGTTAGAAAACCTTTCTATTTTTAATAAATGCTGTTCTTTATTAACCTTTTATTGATTAAAAAAATAACAGGTTCCAAAAAAAATATTAAGCAGTACAACTGTTTCCAGCACTGATAATAAATCAGTATATTAGAATGATTTTTGAAGGATCATGTGACTCTGAAGACTGGAGTAATGATTCTGGAAATGTAACTTTAATTACAGATATAAATTCAATTTTAATGTATATTAATATAGAAAAACATTGATTTACATCATAATACTTTTTCACATTACATTTTTTTCTCTAAAACAGCCTTGATAAGAGAAACTTCTTTAAAAAACATTAAATGAGAGGGTGTGTCCAAACTTTTGATTGGTAATATATATATGTATGATTTAATATTATTGGATGATTTAAATCTCCTTTTTGTGAGATGTTTATCTTGAAAAGTTAGCTTTATATTAGAAAAACATCTAATAAGTCCTCACCAGTCAAGAAACTCCCAAATGGTGTCCTGCTGTCATGCTTAATGGATCGTTTGGGACACCAATTGAACTGAATGAATTACCCTCTGAAACCAGATTTAGTGGTTTGTACTCACTAACTTCATTTTTACAATCTGCTTTCTGGATGAAAAACATCTTGATTAGAAACTTGTAAAACATCTCATGGTTTAAATTATCACCGTGATGCAAGAAGCCATTGTCTCAGCTCTCAGTTCTTGCCTTTTATTGAAGAATGGAATCCATTTCAGATATGTGATTGTTTTCCTGATGAGAGAAGAGACAATAAATCATTTTTAGGAGACTGTTAACTTTAACATTCATATGGTACAATCTATGAGTGTTTGATGATTTATAAACTGATGTTGTTTTTAAGAACAGATTCCCTACTCTTATAGACTCTGGTCTTTTGACCTTACGATATTGTTTCCATTGCTCAAATAAATGTCTTCCATACATCTCTTACCATGTCTTCGTCACACTCCTCGTGTGTGTGCTCCTCGCCCTCCTCCACATCACTGTGCTGCAGTTCCTCTGACTCCGAGCCCGAGTCGTCCTGAGACTGTTCGCTCTTCATATCATCTGCCTTCTGCAACTCTGCACATAGATACGCGTTTGCTTACATTTATGTACCATTTATATACATGACAGTTCACCCAAAAATGAAAATTCTGTCATTAATTACTCACCCTCATGCCGTTCCAAACCTGAAAAACCGTCAAAAAAGATATTTTTGATAAAACCTGAAAGCTTTCTGATCCTCCAAAGATAACAACGCAACTGACGCGTTCAAGGCCTAGAAAGGTACTAAGGACATCATTAAAATAGTCCATGTGACATTAGTAGTTCAACTGTAATGTTATGAAGCTATGAGAATACTTTTTGTTGTGTGAAAAAAACTACTTTGTTCAACAATTTTTTTCTCTTCCGTGCCAGTCTTTAGCGCATCATGGCAGTTGCGTTGTTGTCTATGCAGGGTCAGAAAGCTCTTGGGTTTCATCAGAAATATCTTGAATTGTGTTCTGAAGATGAATGAAGGTCTCATGGGTTTGGAATGACATGAGGGTGAGTAATTTTTATTTATGGGTGAACTATCCCTATAAATGGTGCTTGATATAAAATAATAGCCTGAAAATCTTTTAAATCTAAAAAAACTAATTTGCATGTGTGTTTTTGAGTATTATATGTGATACATTAGGCTCATGTGATATAGTAAGAATTACGGAGCTCATGCTCACAGATTTTATTCAGAGGCCCAAACTAAGCAAAAATATGCAATTCGGTGCAGATGCTGATATTTATATGGTCAAGAGGAAAGATGAAATTGTTATAGTTTGTAATGATCAAAGTTGTATTTCTGTTGTGGGGGGCAAAACTTAAAGACATACAATACAATGATGATTGAGAGATGAACAAATAAACATTCCTCAAAAACTATTGATAATAGTCAATCGATTAAAAACAGAATCTCTACATCATGTAATTGACATATCGCTAAGCCCCACCCCCCCACTTAGTTACGGTTGCTGTCTTGGACAAACAAACAGAGTTTCCCCACTGGATTGCAATGACAGCTGTCAGTGTGAAAACTTGTCCGAAGAGGTTTTTGATAAATTTTGAACACAGAAGTTCAAGTAGGGCTTTAATATGCCATGGAGATATATATAAATGATTTTAAAATAAATATGGTGTGTAACATGATTCATTTGAAATCGAGGGTTTACAGATCGCACTGCAAACTAAAGAAATCTCATGTTACTGTCGTCATGATCGCAGATGACAACATCCAGGATCAACACTGTTTATGTACCGCAGTGAAATATTAATTATTTTACATTTAACCAGTTTAATATGGAGAGGAACTGAAATGTAGACCTTTGTTTAGGTGTTTTTGACCTACACTGTACATGACATGAGAATAGTTAGCTGAGGTCTGTACGTTAGCATGGACTCACTAACTTTAACATTAGCTAGTTTTAGCCAGAGAAATTAACGATATTTACAGACATTACCTGCTTGAGCAGATGAAAAGGCCACTTAATGAGTGTATGACAACCAGAAAATAAACGTTAAATAATCAAATTCCATTGCCAATCCTCTCAGGATACCTGGAATAAGTGTTACAGATACCTCAGGCAGATTGTTTTATTATTTTTGTAGCATAAAATCCATTAAAACGACCAGAGCTTCGGATCTACCAATGTTTCATCTCTGTGCAGCTGATACTCAACTGCCATTGGCTCATCTGCGTTCTATGGGCGGGGCTTCACGAAAGGGTCAATTAATTAGATTATAATTGCATTAATTGCACATCAAAATTTGGCTAAGAAATTACCTACAAAAGGCAATTTAAAGTTTTTTGGGTGCATTACCCATTTAATTAGTTTTAGGGTTTTTTCATTTTTATTTTCAGAATTTTTGTATATATGAAATTATACAGTTGGTCAAAAGTTTACATCCCCTTTCAGAATCTGCAAAATGTTAATTATTTTAACAAAATAAGAGTACTAATGTATATGTAAAAGATGTTTACATATAGCCCACAAGAGAAAATAATAGCTGAGTTTATAAAAATGACCCACTTCAGAAGTTTACACTTGATTTTTAATACGGTGTTGTTACCCGAATGATCCACATCAATATCTTAGACTAATTTTACTTGCTAAAAAGTATAACATACCAATCAGAGGGCAAAAGGCATGTAATAGATTGTGATTTCAGAAAAGTTGACATGTTATTAATTCAGAGGCCTTAAAAATTTGCATATCAAACATGATACAGCAGTTTTTACAGGGCTAAAGATGCTGTGAGCGATTTCAGCTGTTGTACTGAATTAACACACTTTGCTTTTAAATTTCCACTTCTTAACACAGCGAGTACGTCAGTATGTGTTAGGGATTATCCGTTCTCTCCAGCATTGGCCGAACCATGGTCCAAATTCCCACATCCTAAACAAACACGACACCTCTGCAGGGACACATTTCATGAGCAGACATGCAAAAAAACCTTGCCAAGGTAAAGAAAAACTTGGAGCTCGCTTTGATTTACGCATCTGCCCAGTTGAAAAGTTACAAGCAGGCCAGACTAAGTGCTAGTCGACTTTCCTCCCTCACGAGGGCTTTTAAAAGCATCTCATCCTCAACAGTCAGCAACACTTGCATACATGCACAGAAATGTGCTTCGCTCTGGGGGACATCATCATTGATTAGCCACAAACCATTAGCCACATCATAACAATTCATAGACACATGATGAAGGAGAACGAAGCTGGTTTCCGTGTGTAAATAAACTCAGGAGGCATGTTGCGTTCTGCGGTAATGCTTGTCAAATTGACCGCTGATGTGAAACAGAGGGACAAATCTGCAAAGTTGGATTGGAGCCACTGAGCCGTAAAAGTGTTGAACCGTGAATGGCTCGTGTGACAGCGGCGGTGCTGCGCCGAGTCAGCGTTTTGCAGAGTGTGTTTGTGCGGGGAGTAAACTGCTTGCTGGGGTTTCCATATGATTAAAAAAGCCCTTTGAAAGCTTTTCTCAAAAAAATAATAACAGAGAGAAAGGCATAACAGGCATATTTTTGATGAAATGGTTTCTAATAGAACACAACCTTGATTTTTCACCGTACAACCATGCTAGTATAGTACAGAATAATATAGTATTATGCGCATTACTGTTCAAATGTTTGGAGTCAGTTCATTCAGCAAGAACGTATTAAGTTTATTAAAAGTGACAGTAAAGACTTTCCCATTGTTGCAAAATATTTCTATTCAGGTAAATGCTGTTGCACTTTCTATTTATCAAATCCTGAAACACACAGATCTTGCTTTCCAAAACTATTAAGCAGCACAACAAAAATATAAAACAATATTATTAGTGCCATCAAATCAATTAATCGTGAATAATCACCTGCAAAATAAAAGTATTAAGCAGCACAACTTATATATATATATATATATATATATATATATATATATATATATACACACACACACACACACACACACACACACACACACACACACACACACATCTCTCAAATCGATTAACTGCATATCAAATATCAATTAACAATATTGCTAGTGCTGTCAAATCGATTAATCAAGATTAAAAGCATCCAAAAATATTAAGCAACACAACTAAAAAAAAAAAAAAATAATAATATAGTGATATAGTGCTGTCAAATCGATTAACCGCATATCAGATAATTATAAGTAATATTATTAGTGCTGTCATATGATTAAATCACATTTAGTCATGCATATCATGATTAAATCACGAAGTATAAAGCAGCACTAAAATACTAAAATATTTACTAAAAACTAAAATATAAAACAATATTATTAGTGATGTTGAATTGATTAATTGCATCTAAAATAAAAATAAGCAGCACAACTTAAACATAAAACAATAATATTAGTGCCATCAAATTGATTAATTGTGTCCAAAGTAAAAGTATTAGGCAACACAACTAAAACTAAAAACATTCTTAGTGCTGTCAAATTGATTCATTGTGATTAATCGCATCCAAAATAAAACTATAAAGCAGCACAACTAAGATATAAAATAATATTATTAGTGCGGTCAAATCAATCACGATTCATTGTATATAAAAATGTATTAAGCAAGATAGATAAAATCTAAAACATTAGTGCTGCCAAATCGATTAATCGTGATTAATCGCATCCAAAATAAAACCTTGTGTCTATCTATTTATTTGAAATAGAGATCTTATCATTATAAAGGTCTTACTTTTGATCAATTTAATGCATTCTTGCTGAATAAAAGTATTAACTTCATAAACGAAAGAAACAAAAATAATAAAACAACATGCTGACCCCAAACTTTTAGACTGCAGTTATATGTTTGTGTATAACAGATATGAGACATAACATCACACCTGTGGCACAGTATTTGTCCTCTGTGATCTGGTCAAGACGTCCCAGCAGTGCGTCGATGTTGGACTTGATCTGCGTCAGTTCTGATTTGATAGCTTGCAGTTCGGTTGATTTCACTGCTCACACGTACACACAGGGTTTACAAAAGAACACAATGTTATAGATTAATAAATCAGGTTTATAGATCACCATAAAATCAAAACAGAAATAAAAGCAAGGCGCTGGTATTTGGTTGTGGAACTATAATGGAGCACTGCCCAAGACAAAAGGTTCCTCCGCTGCTATACTGCAAACATCCTAAATCCTAAACCTGGCATAGTAATCTGTCAAATGGGCCAAAGGCCGGTTCAAGAGTTCAAGCGATCCATAAATCATCTCAGTGTACTTCAAGATCGCTGCATCTTGAGGATCTTTTGATGTTTTAGCATTTAACATTCAATGTGTGTAGGTCAGTAACATGGGAAAAATCAAGAAAACTGGTACAAAAATGAAACTGAACTTACACTTGTGTTTGACAGAGCTGTTGGGGAGAATAGTGGATCTGGTCAGGAGTTTGACAGGTAATGATTTCACCCTGCGGACGACGGGCACTGCCACACGAGGGCGCTTTACTGGAACTGCTCTGGGCACCGGTGATACTCTGCCTCTGTACTCAAACAGTCTGGAGACAGAAAGACGCATATGAAGACACGAACCGCTTCATGCAACCACATGACTTCTATCAGTGAGTTTATAGGTCATCCGCTGTTTGAGACTTCATTTCATACGTTATATTTTTAATTCAATTCACTTAAAAAGTTTACTGCTAAACTTTCAAGAAATCAGTTTTTTCCACCTCAGGCCCAAAGTAAACACCAAAAATACTCAGGCACCACCATAGGGTTACATTTCTCCACAATATTCATATAAATGGTCAGCATAAGTTTGTTTTCAGTGACATATTCTTAAAATCTAACATATGTGAAGATGTCAGAAATATAAAAGACAAAAACTAATTCTAAAAATTCAGCATGTTATAAGATTTTAAGTATATAAGGTTATTTAAAAAAAAAATAATAATAATAATTGTAATATTTACATTGTGTATTTAACACTGTTTTCGAAAGACTTATCCATTGTTTTCGTTTACAAAAGCTAAAATTATTAAAAATAGTTTTCAGTCATTTTAATTTACATAAATATGAAAGAAAAATATACATATTAGATGGAAAAATAATAATAAAAAAAAAAAAAAAACACACACACACCTTTAAAACTTAAGCAAAAATGATACAATTTGTACATTACTAAAATAACTTTAACTGAAAATGTGACCACCAATTGAACATATGTAAGGATGGCAGAACCATTATTTAAAAAAACTAATTAAAAAAATTTAGCATGTTATAAGAATATTAGAAAAATATGCAAGTATTTAAGGTTAATTATAATAAATTATTATAATAAATGTAAAATTAATTCGTCTGCACTTTTACTTTAATACTGTTTTTGAAACCCTTGTTATCTATTGTTATTGTTTACTAAAGCTAGAATTATAAAAAAATATATATTTCAATAATTTACATACATATAGAATTAAGTATAAATATCAGATGAAAAAAATTTATAAATGTTGTACATTAATTAATAAAATTACTAAAACTCAAAATATGACCACCAATCCAACATGTGATGTCAGAAATATAAACCATTGTTTTACAAAACAAATTCTAAATATTCATCATGTGAACATTTTTTTTAGAAAATACGCAAGTATATAGGTTATTACCTTGTATATGTAATACCTTTTGCAAAACACTTGTCATTATCCATTGTTGTTATAGTTTACTAAAAAGTTTTAAATTGTTGAAAATGTTTTTCAATAATTAAACTAAAGAAATAAAACATAACTATTTGACATTATTTGAAGCAAAAATTGTAAATGTTGTACATTTTAATCACTAAAATTAAATATGACCGCCAGTTGAACATATGTAAGGATGTCAGAAATGTAAAACAGTCTAAAATTCAGCATGTTATAAGAATATTAGAAAAAGATACAATTATATAAGGTTAATTATAATAAAATAAATTATAATAAATGTAAAATGAATACTTCTGCACTTCTACTTTGTGTGTATGTATATATATATATATATATATATATATATATATATATATATAATATATATATATATATATATATATATATATATATATATATATATATATATATACACATATACACATATACACGCACAGGTCCTTCTCAAAAAATTAGCATATTGTGATAAAGTTCATTATTTTCTGTAATGTACTGATAAACATTAGACTTTCATATATTTTAGATTCATTACACACAACTGAAGTAGTTCAAGCCTTTTTTTTGTTTTAATATTGATGATTTTGGCATACAGCTCATGAAAACCCAAAATTCCTATCTCAAAAAATTAGCATATCATGAAAAGGTTCTCTAAACGAGCTATTAACCTAATCATCTGAATCAACTAATTAACTCTAAATACCTGCAAAAGATTCCTGAGGCTTTTAAAAACTCCCAGCCTGGTTCATTACTCAAAACCGCAATCATGGGTAAGACTGCCGACCTGACTGCTGTCCAGAAGGCCATCATTGACACCCTCAAGCAAGAGGGTAAGACACAGAAAGAAATTTCTGAACGAATAGGCTGTTCCCAGAGTGCTGTATCAAGGCACCTCAGTGGGAAGTCTGTGGGAAGGAAAAAGTGTGGCAGAAAACGCTGCACAACGAGAGGGGGACCTGCGGAAGCAGTGGACTGAGTCTGGAGTAGAAACATCCAGAGCCACCGTGTACAGGCGTGTGCAGGAAATGGGCTACAGGTGCCGCATTCCCCAGGTCAAGCCACTTTTGAACCAGAAACAGCGGCAGAAGCGCCTGACCTGGGCTACAGAGAAGCAGCACTGGACTGTTGCTCAGTGGTCCAAAGTACTTTTTTCGGATGAAAGCAAATTTTGCATGTCATTCGGAAATCAAGGTGCCAGAGTCTGGAGGAAGACTGGGGAGAGGGAAATGCCAAAATGCCTGAAGTCCAGTGTCAAGTACCCACAGTCAGTGATGGTCTGGGGTGCCATGTCAGCTGCTGGTGTTGGTCCACTGTGTTTTATCAAGGGCAGGGTCAATGCAGCTAGCTATCAGGAGATTTTGGAGCACTTCATGCTTCCATCTGCTGAAAAGCTTTATGGAGATGAAGATTTCATTTTTCAGCACGACCTGGCACCTGCTCACAGTGCCAAAACCACTGGTAAATGGTTTACTGACCATGGTATTACTGTGCTCAATTGGCCTGCCAACTCTCCTGACCTGAATCTGTGGGATATTGTGAAGAGAAAGTTGAGAGACGCAAGACCCAACACTCTGGATGAGCTTAAGGCCGCTATCGAAGCATCCTGGGCCTCCATAACACCTCAGCAGTGCCACAGGCTGATTGCCTCCATGCCACGCCGCATTGAAGCAGTCATTTCTGCAAAAGGATTCCCGACCAAGTATTGAGTGCATAACTGAACATAATTATTTGAAGGTTGACTTTTTTTGTATTAAAAACACTTTTCTTTTATTGGTCGGATGAAATATGCTAATTTTTTGAGATAGGAATTTTGGGTTTTCATGAGCTGTATGCCAAAATCATCAATATTAAAACAAAAAAAAGGCTTGAACTACTTCAGTTGTGTAATGAATCTAAAATATATGAAAGTCTAATGTTTATCAGTACATTACAGAAAATAATGAACTTTATCACAATATGCTAATTTTTTGAGAAGGACCTGTATATATATATATATATATATATATATATATGTGTATGTATGTATGTATGTATGTATGTATATATATATATATATATAGCAATGTTTAGTAGGTTAGACAGACTTCACAGTATTTACATACTATTACATATTATTGATTGCTTCTATTGTCCTTGATTGGATAAAAGTGTCTGCTAAATGAATAAATGTAAATGCATATTAATAAATACTATAAAAATATATATTACATAAAGTTTTTTTTTTTTTTCTATGCAGTCATCTTTTTGTTAGGTCATCTTGTTCGCTTACATATGGCTTGCTAGGATTTTGCCCATCAGTTGTAGAAGTGTGCTCATGCATTGTTGGGGAAAGCAAGAGTTTTCAAAGCATACCTGCTTTCCATCACCTCCTCATAAACAGAGCGGGAGATGCGCCCGAGTATCGTAAAACCGACGGCGTACGTCTTTGCATTGTGGCCAAATGAGCTGAAATGAGGCCAAAAGCGAATAGTTTGCGATCCGAGTCAGTCCTAGAGCTCTGCTGTCAGGGATGGAGGAGGTGATGTGGCATGAATGAAGTGAGAGAAGAAGATACTTTCGCCTTCAAAGAAAAAAGCACGTCTGCTGCCCAGACAGGAACCTAAAAGCAACCAGCTGGCTTCCCACATGCCATCTACGCGGCTTTGCCGACTGATCCGCAATCCTAGAGATCTAAATTATTGGGTATGTTTGCTGTAAAATATTGACTGGAGTCAGCGTCGCCCTAAGACGGCTGTAAGTCAGGGAGCAGAGATCACAAGAGAGATATCAATAAACATGTCAGCTCATCATATGGACGCAATATCCCTTACATCTGCAAACAAGTACGTCCAGCTGAGTCTCGCAGCAGGGTTTCCATAGCTACCGAAAAGGGACGCCGGCCAAGCGCACGCTCGCCCAGCCAAAGTTTGCTTAACGGGTCGTGGAGGGAGTTCTTGTGAAACGCATATTTTTTTCCTCAGTCTTTCTTTCTGCAGCTTACAGCTGTGTGTGAGTGTTTTTATGAGGGTTCCTTTACATTCTGCCAAGTTGTGAGAAAATGTATTATGACAGGAAGAGCTGTGCTAGAGAGAGAGAGAGAACGCTGTGCCTTACTTTATTATGAGTCACTGCTGGGTTACTGCACTAAAAACCGCTCCGTATAAAGCCTGACTGCTGGGTTATGGGTTCAGGTCAGTCTATTTCAGCACGAGCGAAAAGCGCTTTTAGTACTCAATCAGTACTTTTTTTCTTTCATAAATTGATTTAGTGTGGCCATCAATGCATGCGACAAGCTTTTTTGGGATGATTTTATACAGCAGTCACAAGCAGCTGAAGGTATTATCACAATGGTATTATAATTGATTTAAAGTGATAGTAAAGTAATTTATAATGTTACAAAAGTGCATATTTCAATGAAAATATTGAGCAGTAGAACTGTTTTCAACATTGAAAATAATAAATGTTTTTTTGAGCAGCAAATCAGCATATTAGAATGATTTCTGAAGGATCGTGTAACACTGAAGACTGGAGTAATAATGCTGACAGTTCAGTTTGCGTCATATATTTGATATATATTAGATATAGAATAGTTTTTTTAATTAATAATTTTTTTTTTTTTTGTAGTATTTTTGATTACTTTGAATGTCAACTTTCTTTCTTTGGAAAACAATATAAAAGAAAAAAAAAATCGTACAGATTCCAAAGATAAACAATGTTAATGAATGAAAAAAACTGATAATATGCATACTAAATGTTAATGATGCCTTCCAAATATTTTAACATTTCAGCTGCTATAAATTACCCTTTTTATGGGTAAGAAAACAGAAAATATATATAATTCTGCATGTAACTTTTCCTTAATGTGACCCTGGACCACAAAACCAGTCTTACGTAGCACAGGTATATTTGTAGCAACAGCCAAAACTGTGTATGGGTCAAAATTATAGATTTTTCTTTTATGCCAAAAATCATTAGGATATTAAGGTAAAGATCATGTTCCTTGAAGTTTTGTACATTTTCTTACCATAAATATATACTTTTTGGTTAGTAATGTTGGCCAAATGTTGTCCTATCCTAACAATCCATATACAGTCTTAAAAATAAAGGTGCTTTAAAAGGCTCTTCACAGTGATGCCATAGAAGAACCATTTTTGGTTCCACAAAGAACCATTCAGTCAAAGGTTCTTTAAAGAACCATCTCTTTTTTTACCATTTTATAATCTGAAGAGCTTTTTTTTCGCCACAAAGAACCTTTTGTGAAACAGAAAGGTTCTTCAGATGTTAAAGGTTTTTTTATAGAACCATTTAGACAAAAAGGTTCTTCTATGGCATGAAGCACCTTTATTTTTAAGAGTGTACCAATGGAAAGCTTATTTTGATATATTGATGTATAAATCTCAATTAAAAAAAAAAAAAAAAAAAAAAAAAAAAAGTATTATGACTGGTTGTGTGGTCCAGGGTCACATATTTCAACAAAATAATTGTGCAAAAATCACAGACTCACCGGTCATAGAAGTCATCTCTGTAGTAATCATAATCAAAATCATAACCGCTGCAGGGATTAAACGCACACAAAAAAAATACTATTTTAAATATAGGTGATTTACAAAACTTGTAAAAACAACAAAAACACACAACAAAAACAAACAAACAAACAAACAAACAAACAAAACAACAGCCATTTTCAAAAGAGATCAAAGCAACTTTTAGTTAATTTTAACTTAAAACACTATGAAGTTTCCACTAGATAAAATGCGATTGAACATCTATTATTAATAACACTACTATTAAAAAGGAAAAAGATACACACAACATGTCACACTAAATGGGGCAAGTTGTCACAGTGTAAACATGCCATTTATTTACACATATTACACTTATTATGTACACTTATTTGAAAAAAAAAAAAAAAAAAACAACTAATCTAAAATATAAAAGCCACTACAACACACTACTGTTCCAACCGTTTTAGAAACAAACATGTGTTTCGGTTTTAAAATAGAAATGTATTCCTGTGATGCAAATCTGGATTTTCTGCATCATTACTCCAGTCTTCAGTGTCACATGATCCTTCAGAAATCATTCTAATATGTGGATTTGCTGCTCAGTGAACATTTATTATAATAATCAATGTTGAAAAGTCGTGCTACATGGTTTTGTATAAACCATATTTTATGACTCTTTGTTGAACAGAAAGATCAAAAGAACAACATTTATTTTAAAAATAGAAACTTTTTGTAATACATCATAAATGTCATTACTCTTACTTTTGATCAATTGAATGCATCCTTGCTGAGAATTACTGACCCCAAAACGTTTGAATGCCAGTGTATTTTAATTTAAAATGTACCATACACTATTCAAAAGCCTATTTAGGAAATGCAATATTTAAGCTGTGAAACAATTATAAAATATGAAAAACGATCAAACCAATGGTTTTGACGCATGTGACAACTTACCCCGTTCTCTCCAATACAGTATCTAAATTATACTGTATTGGAGAGCTACACTACCAGTCAAAAGTTTTTGAACAGTAAGATTTTTAATGTTTTTTTTTAAAGAAGTCTCTTCTGCTCACCAAGCCTGCATTTATTTAAAAGTACAGCAAAAACAGAAAATTGAATTATTGTTACTCCGTAAAATAACTTTTCTATTTGAATACATTGTAAAATGTAATTTATTCCTGTGATTTCAAAGCTAAATTTTAGCATCATTACTGAAGTCACATGATCCTTCAGAAATCATTGTAAAATTCTGATTTACTGCTCAAAATTGTATTATTATTATTATTATTATTATTGTTAAAATCAGCTAGTAGAATAGAGCTAGAGTAGAATGTTTCAGGTTGCTTTGATGAAATTAAAGTTCAGAAGAACAGCATTTATCTGAAATAGAAATGTTTGCACCATTATAAATGTCTTTATCATCACTTTTGATCTATTTAAACCATCCTTGCTAAATAAAATATTAACTTTTCAAATAAAAAAAAAAAATATTGACTTATTTTGAATGGTATAGCGTATAATGTTACAAAAGCTATTTATTTTAGATAAATGTTGATCTTTGGATCTTTCTATTCATCAAATAATCCTACATTTTAAAATATATTAAAATAGAAAACAGTCATTTTAAATATTCAAAATATTTCACATTTTCACATTTAGTTTTTGCTGTACTTTGGATCGAATAAATGCAGGCTTGGTGAGCCTGAAAAAGAAAAAAAAAAATCTTACCATTCAAAATCTTCTAACTGGTAGTGTAAATGTGTTAATAATACACTATACTCTCATTAAACCTGTTCTGAAATCACCTGTATAATGTTGCTGCAGTTCTCTTCAGTCCTTTAGGCCTGCTGGGTTTGGGTTCACCTGCCATGTTAATGTCTGTGAACAGAAACGGAAAACACACATTCAATCTAAAGTTTAAATGCAGCACAGAGTAATTATCTGACATACGTATTAAACAATGACAGATGGCAGAAGCCTTTCAAAGTGACATCTGCAGCTCTTTGATAATTGTACGTTACCGGGTGCACTTGAGGCTGTTATCTAATGACTGTGTAATTATCACGGTGCACTGACATTACGGACACTTGTAGTGAAGTGGGACTGCTCGGATTTGCATAACCGCATGCTCGATTTGCCCACCAGAGGGCACTCGACACCCACTCGACCGGGCCAGAACGATCCGGCTTCGGCGCTCTTCCCCGCGCCTCAGCCTCCAGAGCCTCCTCGGCTTCCACTTTATAACAGCAATGACAGGAAAGAGAATAATGGATCGCCGCGAAGCAATGGAAGACACGGCTCTGTCACCCGATTTCATATTTCCAACACTCAAGCGAGCTTTGAGACAGCGAGAGGCACCAGGGTTTGAGGGAGAGATGTCAGCCGTGATGATTTCCTTCAGCCCCGGGACTGATTGGCCAGTGGGGAGCGAGCAAGGCCGTGTGACTGACAGGTCACCGGGGCTGTCAAGTGGAAGCCAAAGGCTCCGTGGAGCGCGAAACAGCGGCTAATCTGACCGCCGAAAAAAAAAACCCACGTATGTCATCAAGCAGCTGCGGAGGGCTGGAGGGCAAACGAGAGACGGAGAAACAAAGATTGGAAGCGAAGGAGACAGAGATCGAACTAAATCGAGGCAAAGACGGGACGGCGCGGCCAGAGAGATAGAGACATGAAAGGTGGAAGCGAGCAAATGAACAACTGTCTGATGTCCTCAGCGTGACACGAACACCTGCCGCTGACACACCTGTCCTGTTCCTCATTTATCTGAGGGGAGGGCGGGGCATCGGCGCTCGGTTGCCCGGATACCGGCACAGCTGAGAAACCAATCAGTGTCTAGAGGTCATCTAGTAGAGGACGCACCATTACCGGCTGCTGTGATGAGGATTAAAACGAGTTGATATCTGAAATAGCGCGCTGATAATACGACCCCATGTCGACTGGGTGTAATTCATTTGAAGTGGCACACGCTAAAGACATACTGTATATAGATTTCACGGAAACTGGCTAGTGTGTACTTTAGGGCATGAGAGGAATTGTTTATTAGTCTGTAATGAGTCTGTCTGAACACTAAGGTTATGTTTAGAATGACAGCCTGCTACAATATCACTCATGCTATTTCTATTAAAATAGCTTGTATATGTAATCTGTATGGCAAAATATAAAGTATACAACAAAGAATACTGTGTCACACAGTGCTATGCACTTAACTTGACCTTTTGTTCCCAAAGTGATGACTGAACCATAACATCAACTGTGATTATTAAAGAATTAGTTCACTTTCAGAACAAAAAATGTACAGATAATGTACTCACCCCCCTTGTCATCCGCAATGTTCGTGTCTTTCTTTCTTCAGTCGTATAAGGAAAATATTTATTTTTAAGGGTTTCTAATGTGCCCCCAAGTTTGAACTTCCAAAATGCAGTTTAAATCCAGCTTCAAAGGGCCAGCCGAGGAAGAAGGGTCTTATCTAGCGAAATGATTGATTATTTTCTAAACAAATGGACAGTTTATATACTTTTTAACCTCAAATGCTTGTCTTGTCTGGTCTCTGCAATGCACATGCGTAGTCTGTGTAATCTGGGTCAGTACAGTTAGAGTATGTCAAAAAACTCCCATCTCTTTTTCGTCTTCAACATCAAAATCGTCCTACAATGCTGTTTTACCATTTTTTTGTAAAGGGCGTTTGATCTTCTTTGTATGTTCACTTGGTAAACACTGGGTTGGTACTTTTGCAGCGTTGTAGGATGATTTTGAAGTTGGGGAAGAAAACGAGATGGGAATTTTTTGACATACCCTAAGTGTATTGACCAATTTACAAATTTAAATTAAAAATGTTAAATACTTGTTTTTGACAGATTAAAAAAAACAGTAAGCTGTATCCAGTAATAAAATTATAATTGAATAAGTAAATAATTTGATTAAATAATAATTATATAAATGCCTGTGTCTGTTTGTCTCCTTATGAAGAATCGCTCTATGTTCTCCCAACTGTATGTCGCTTTGGACAAAAGCGTCTGCCAAATGCCTAAATGTAATGTAAATGTAAATGTAAATAAATAAATAAATAAATAAATCATTCTTTTTATGGTATATAAATATAACACAATAGTTAAAATAATAAATATTACAGAAATCAATAATTATTATTATAATTATTTTAATTTTCTATTTTTTATTATTTAATACTATTCATTATATAATTTTTTTTTTGCTGTACATAAATAACAAAACAATTATTATTATTATTATTATTTATTATTATTATTATTATTATATAAATGTACTATATTAGTATTATTATTACAAATTAGAATAAAAAAATGCATTGTTTTTGACAGATTAAAAAAACAGCTGTATCCAGTAAATAACAGAATAGAATTAGTATTAAATAAATAAATAAATAAATAATTAAATAAATAAATAAATATTTTTAAGGTATATAAATATAAAAAAATAGTAATAATAATAAATATTATAGAATACTATAATTACATCATAATTATTGTAATTTTCTATATAATTAATATTTTATTATTGTTATTATTTTTGCTGTACATAAATAGCAGCAACAACAATTATTATTATTAGAACATAAATGTACTATTTTAGTAAATTATTATTATTACAAATTGAATTAACAGATTTACAGATTTTAAAAACAGTAATCTGTATCCAATAAGTAATAGTATAAAATTTGTATTAAATAACTAAATAATTTTATCAATGAATAATTATATAAATCAATTAATCCTTATTTTACAGTATATTAATATAACAAAATAATAATAACAATACATATTGCAGAAATCTATAATTGTTATTATCATTATTTTAATTTTCTATATTTTATAATATTAATATAAATTCCATTTCATTATTACTAATTTTGCTGTACATAAATAGCAACAACAAAAATTGTTATTATTATGATCAAGTTTACTGTTTTTACAAATTTAAATAAAAATGATAAGAAATTGTTTTTGAAAGATTTTTTAAAAAGTAAGCTGTACAAGTAAGTAACAGTATAAAATTAGTATTAGTATTAAATTATATAATTATTAAATATTTTTTCTACAGTATATAACAAAATCTTAATCTATAATTTATTATATTTATATTCATTAAAAATAATACATGTATAGATCACAGAGAATTAAAAGTGATAGGTAACTGTTCATGTTTAATGTTTCTGCAATGTAGCATACTACAGTTTGAAGTGTTTAGCATTGCATACATACTATTTTTAAAATATAGTTGGCAGTTATCCAGTATCCAGTAATCAGTGTGCTATTATTTCATTCCAAACACTTGCACACTGATCTCCTGGCATAGTGCATGCTAACAAAAACCCTCTAGTAAGTGCCCTACTTTTATTACAGTAGTGTTCAACAACTACAAGAAAAAAGTCAATACAAGTTTAAAATTCACAGAGGTCAAGAACCCTGAAGAGCGGAGAATGGCGCTGATGTCACATTGGCCTCCTTATAACGTTGATCTACTTGCAGTGCACTATATTGACCTCGCTTTGACCCCGTCACAGTGATGGCCACAGGACACTGTCATCAATAGATATTAATCTTAACTGCTTCAGTGTCACGGGGCTTGCTCTTGGCAGCAGTCAAAGCGCATGCTAACCAAACACTCCACGGGGTGCTTAAAAAGTCAGTTTGCTCCTACAGCAAGTGTTGTGCATTTTATTTAACCTTGGAGAGACGTTATTCAGATGGGATATATAACACACCAATACAGACTCGTATTGTTGTCCAACTCACCGAGGGTCTGTCCAGCAAGCACACGTCCATTTTCTCCAATGACGGCTCCACGAGCGTGTCTCTCGTTAGCGTACTGAACGAAGGCGTAGCCTTTGTGAACCGAACAGCCCAGCACACGGCCGTATTTGGAGAAGATCGTCTCGACGTCGCTCTTTTTCACCACCGCTGTGTTCAGGTTGCCGATAAACACGCGCGAGTTGATCGATTTGGGGTCATTTTTGTTGGTGATGTTGCTCGTCTGGACTTTCAGCGACATCTTGGTTCAAACGTGAACAGCAATCTGGAGAAGAAACAGATCAGGAGTTTAGACCAATAGGTTTGTAATTAGATACATTTTGGATACTGTGTAATGAACAAACCATATTCCTGACTCAAACAGACAAACAAAGAAAAAATGTTATATGTTACATATATTTTGGTAATTAAACTGTTATTAATTATGTAAAATCGCTTGCTTTTCTAAATTGCAACAACAGAAATATATAAATAAAAGACAAATAGTTAATTTTCAACAAATTCAAATAATAGGTAATATTATAATTAATTATATTAATAACTATTATTAGTAGTAAAAATTTGTATTATTAGTATTTATTATTAACATGATTTTAAAATAATTATTTATACACATTATTATTAAAAACTTAATTTTATTTAAAAATACTTCATATAAATTATTTATATAAACTAAAACATTATTTAAACAATTTTATTATTTTTGACATTATTATTATTTACTTCATTTGCAATAAGCAATATTAATTACCTGTATTATTAAAATAAATATTACAAATTCTATAAAAATAACAATAAAAATAAATCACCTATATATATTAACAACAACAATAATAATATTTATTTTTTGGAAATGTTTTAGAAATACACATTTAAATAAACATCATAATATATAAACATTTTACAAGTTTGGGGTCTGTACATTTTAGTATATTTTCTTTAATAAACAAGTTTGAGGTCAGTAAATTTTAATTTATTTTCTTTAATAAACAAGTTTGGGGTCAGTAAATTTTTATTTATTTTCTTTAATACATTTCTTTATTAAAGAAAATAAAAAAGTAAAATGTTTTGTTGTTATTATTATTATTATTATTATTTAGTACATTAACAATAAGCAATATTAATGACCTGTATTATTGTTCCATTAATATTCTATATTAATAATAATAATAATAATAATAATAATAATAATAATAATAAATCCCCTATTTATAATAATAATATTTTTTATTGCAAATGTTTTAGAAATATACATATAAATAAATAAATATTTTAATAAACACATAATATATAAACATTTCACAAGTTTGGAGTCAGTAGAATTAATAGAAAATAAATGAAATGAAAAATTATTACATACTATTATTAAAATAACTGTTTTCTATTTTAATATTTTAAATATTTCTATTATTTTAAATAGTATTTTAAAATGTAAATTACTACTAAAATATATATTATTGCAGCATTATAAATGTAATGTCACTTTAAAAGTGACATTTTATTAAAAAATATATATATAAATTATTAGCAACATTACTTATTATAATACTTAGTATTATTTTAAATTATGTTACACGTTCTATAATAATAATAATAATAATAATAACAACAATAATAACAATAATAATAATAATAATAAATCAGCTAAAAATCCTCTGTGAGGTAACATAACTACTTCCCTAACCAGCCAATCCACAGAGAGCCATAATAAATAGGCCTCCAGTATATCTGGAGCCTTAAAGGTGCTGATTTTGCCCTTGAGCAAACATTACCCTATGAATCATCCTGAACACAGACACGCCCTGACCTATATATCGCCTAATTAATGAATAAGTGATCAAAGCTCTCCTGACACCAGCACAGCACGTCTGATGTACTCCATTTCTCACGGGCAACACCGGCTACGCCCTACGCAGTAAAATCAGACAGAACTGTAATTAGCACACTGATCAAAGTGTTAATGACACCTCATAAAAAAGAACAATCACACTTGAGATCGTTACAGTATTTCAGTTGTTTCTTTTAGACTGTAATGAGATTCAGCTGAGAGGAAACTGAGACTTTTCTTAAAAGAATAGTTCACCAAAAATTTTTTTTTTAATTCATCCTCATGTTGTTCCAAGCCTAGGCCCCTATGATTTCAGCAATGTGGGAAAAATTAACTGAATTCTGGAATCCAGTCATAAAATATATAGTATAGTAAATATAGTATAGTAAATATATAGCCGCCTCAATATATAGTATCTCACAGAAGTGAGTACACCCCTCACATTTTTGTAAATATTTTATTATATCTTTTCATGTGACAACACTGAAGAAATTACACTTTTCTACAATGTAAAGTAGTGAGTGTACAGCTTGTATAACAGTGTAAATTTGCTGTCCCCTCAAAATAACTGAACAAACAGCCATTAATGTCTAAACCGCTGGCCACAAAAGTGAGTACACCCCTAAGTGAAAAGTGAAAATATTTTCCCGCACTGCCTTAACCCTCTTGGGCATGGAGTTCACCAGAGCTTCACAGGTTGCCACTAAAGTCCTCTTCCACTCCTCCATGATGACATCACAGAGCTGGTGGATGTTAGAGATCTTGCGCTCCTCCACCTTCCATTTGAGGATGCCCCACAAATGCTCAAAGAGTTTAAGTCTGGAGACATGCTTAGCCAGTCCATCACCTTTACCCTCAGCTTCTTTACAGGGCAGTGGTTGTCTTGGAGGTGTGTTTGGGGTCGTTATCATGTTGGAATACTGCCCTGCGTCCCAGTCTACGAAGGAAGGGGATCATGCTTTGCTTCAGTATGTCACAGTACATGTTGCCATTCATGGTTCCCTAAATGAATTGTAGCTCCCCAGTGCCAGCAGCACTCATGCAGCCCTGGACCATGACACTCCCATCACCATGCTTGACTGTAGGCAAGACACACTTGTCTTTGTACTTCTCACTTGGTTGCCGCCACACATGCTTGACACCATCTGATCCAATTAAATTTATCTTGGTCTCATCAGACCACAGGGATTGGTTCCAGTAACCCATGTCCTTAGTCTGCTTGTCTTCAGCAAACTGTTTGCAGGCTTACTTATGCATCATCTTTAGAAGAGGCCATGCAGACCAATTTAATGCAGCGTGCGGCGTATGGTCTGAGCACTGACAGGCTGACTTATATGTCTATTTCCCAAACACAACCTCTGGATATGACGCTGACTCATATAAGGGTCTATGATTTCCGCAATGCGGAATTGCATAAAAACGGAATGTATTATTTAATGCAGAATGTCACGGAATTTGTCAAAGTTTGGAAGAATTAATCAAAAGTATGTCATCAAATTAAATTATATCGCTATATGAACTAGTATGTGTGAATATTAAGCCGCAAAAATACTATTTAAATATGAATTCTGGATGTTCCGCGTGTCTCTGTGTTTATGAATGGCGCAGACATTAGCACGTCTAATATACAGACATGCTAAAACCAGAATTTGGTAACAATAAAATGTAATATTTCATAGGGCCCTAAACATGTCATTTTTGTTAAACCTTTAATAAATTGATGTTAAATTGTATAAGTTTCATAATTTTATTTAATTAGACATGCTTTTTTGATTTAACCATTAAAAAGGAGTCCAGAAAACTTAAAACGGAAAAAATGGAATCCAGAAAAATTAAAACGAAAAAACGGAATTTGAAAAAAAAAATAAAACGGAATATGGGAAAAAATAAAATGGATTTCACAGGGCCCTACTCATATGCAACTATTACAGAAGGTTTAAATGCTCACTGATGCTTCAGAAGGTAAACAACGCATTAAGAGCCAGGGTGTAAACTTTTGAACAGACGAAGATGTCTACATTTTTCTTATTTTGCCTAAATATCATATTTTTTTCATTTAATACTAGACTTCAGAAGCTACAGAAGATACTTACATGTTTCCCTGAAGACAAAATAAGTGAAATTTACCCTGAAGGATTTTTCTGAAGAACAGCATGCAGCTTAACTGTTCAGGACAAACAAGGGACTGATGAACAACTATCACTATACAAAAAAAAAAGCTTTTGTGCAGCTTTTGACTTCAACTGTATATACAGGTAAATTGGATTGTATTTCAAAAGATCAGTCTCCAATCAATAGTTTTCCACTGAAAGACCCTGCTTTGCTTCCTCTTATATTTTATAGTGAAGGGACATGAGAAGATAATAGTATTTGGAGCTTATTATAAGGACAGAAAAGAAGTCTGAGGTTAAAAGACGTGGTGCTTCTGACCGCCGCGGTAGTGGCCCACCGCTGTTCCTTATTAGTGGCGTTTGAGTGCCGCCGAATGTGAAATCAGACCAAACTGCTAGCCTGTCAGGGTCAATTGACTGTGTCTCAGGTATGACAGAAATAAGGTGTACTGTGAGGGCCGTTCAGACCACGGCTCCCCTCTGACAGTGTCTGCTAATCGCACAGTAGTTTCAGAGCAAGCGAACAGGAAGGTCATTTAGTGCAAAAAAGACATTTCTCCTCTAATTACTAGCGCCTCTGTACATCTCACATTGCTGGGGATTGTACAAGCCTTTGAAGCATGTGCTGTCTTTCTTTCCTTCTTGTTATAATGACTTGGGCAATAAAGGTTTTTGAACTGTGCGCTCGCAGAAATAACTAGCTTTTGCTCGGACTCATCTGCCTCCGTGGGGCCCATTAACACCTGTTAAAGAGTTTCTAAAGAGTTTGGTCGTTGAAAGCGTCAGAAGGTTTAGGGATCATGGATTGTAATTAAATGATCGATTAGACTGGGAAAATACTGGACCGGATTCCTGCATCACGCCATGTTGGACAGCATCCTGACAGAAAGCATTCATGCGGCTGAACGACTCACACTACCTCCGGCTAACTTAATGAGCTGTGGGTTTCAGCGCTCCCATTTTTCCTCATTATGTCATTCACACAATTAACCCACTCAAGCGTGTCATTTTGCACGAGGTTAGGTGAAGTGAGACCAAAAAAGAAAAATAAGAATGCACTGATTTGGATATTTTTGTCGGATAAAACAAAAAAACTACAAGGTGATGCTGATACTTTGTCCATACTTTTCCAATTTGAACTGTTTCCATTTTGAACAGAAAGGTTTTTAAAAGAATACTCTTCTGCTCACCAGGCCAGCATTTATTTGATCCAAAATACAGCAAAAGCAGTAATATTGTGAAATATTTTTTACTATTTAAAATAACTGTTTTCTGTTTGAACATATTTTAAAATATAATTTATTCTTGTGATCCAAGCTAAATTTTCAGCATCATTACTCCAGTCTTCAGTGTCACATGATCCTTCAGAAATCATTCTAATGTGCTGATTTGCTACTGAAGAAACATTAATATTATTATCAATATTTAAAATAGTTGAGTACATTTCTTTCAGGATTCTTGATTTCTGATGAGTAGAAAGATTCAAAAATCAGCATTTATCTGAAATAAAAAGCTTCTGTAACATTATACCAATCAAAAGCCTGAAGTCAGTTTTATTTGTTTTTATTTCTTGGGGAAAGAAAATATAGAAATTAATACTTTTATTTAGCAAGGATGCTTTAAATTCAAACGTGATGATAAAGACATTTATAGTGTTACAAAAGATTTCCATTTTAGATGCTGTTCTTCTAAACTTTTTATTTATAAAATATATAAATATATAATGATAAATATTTATAATAAATATTTAAAAACATTTTTTTTTTTTGAGCAGCAAATCAAAATATTAGAATGATTTCTGAAGGATTATGGGACTGGAGTAAAGATGCTAAAAATTCTGCTTTGAAATGACAGGAATAAATGTAATTGTAAAATATATTCAAATAGAAATATTTTAAATAGTAAAAAAATGTTTACAGTTTTTGGAAGAAAAGACTTCTTTAAAAAGAAGTCTTAAAAAGAAGAGACTTCTTTAAAAAACATCTTACTGTTCAAAAACTTTTGACTGGTAGTGTCCACTTTTGGGGTCAGTAAGATTAATAAAAAAATACAATTAAAACACTAAATGGAATATTATTACATACTGTTATTTAAATACCTACTTTATTGTATCATAATAAATTACAAATGTACTGTCACTTTTCATCAATTTAATGCAGCCTTGCTGAAAATAAGTATTAATTTCTTGAAATCTTACTGAGCCAAAACGTTTTGAATGTTAGTGTAAATATTCTATTAGAATTATTCAAATGGCAATATTTTCCAAAATATTACAGTGTTTGCACTTCTAAACAATAAATAACACTTTTACTAATTGTGGAAAAGCATCAGAACAGTATCACTGTGAATATTACAATTAAAAATGCATGTAAAGAAAAAAAAAACACATTACAAAGCCTTCAGAAGTTCAGGTAACTTAAAAGCTTCCTCTCTTTACAACAAAACTCTTTCACAGCTCAGTCTGTTTGTTTTATTATGTATTACCTAAGACACATCCCTGATCCAAATGAATCTTTGAGTGAATTAAGAAAATGTACCAGCCATAAAACAATATTTTGCATCATTCAAAATTTCGTGTTTAATTCAATGTGCTACTTCTAATTGTTAGTGAAATTTACTAGCAATTTCTGTGTTTCAAATATTGTTTTTTTTGCAGAGTATATCACTCACAGCATATGCTACTTCTTATCAAATATTTATATACTTGTTTTCATGATTAATGTGAGCCATATATCACATACATTTCACCACTTGTGTTACTAAAAGAAAAAACACTTAAGGCATTCTAATAAATCTTCTGATAGTAAATACACCACATAGAAGGAGGACAGTGCATATGTAAACACAAACACTTGTACACATACTGAAAGCTAAACAAATAAGCTTTCCATTGATGTATGGTTTGTTAGGATAAGACAATATTTGGCCGAGATAAAACTATTTGAAAATCTGGAATCTGAGGGTTTCAAAAAAAATAGAGAGAAAATCGTCTTTAAAGTTGTCCAAATAAAGTTCTTAGTAATACATAATACTAATTAAAAATTGAGTTTTAATATATTTACGGTAGGAAATTGATCTTTACTTAATATCCTAATAATTTTTGGCATTAAAGAAAAATGGATCATTTTGGCTATTGCTACAAATATACCTGTGCTACTTAAGACTGGTTTTGTGGTCCAAACCTACAATGCAATATATGTATATTGATTTTATTAAACTATTAATTTAAATTGTTAATGGTCAGCATGGATTTAACTAATCATTGGCAAATACATGATTTGCTAAGGCATCTCTAAAAACAAGAAAGGCTGGCATATTTAATTAGCAGTAATGTGGTGAGCAGAGGGAACTGTTTTTTAACAGTGTAATGGATGAAATTAACAGAGTAGAGATTGGATTGGATAGTGTCCAGGCCAAACAGCGGAGCGATCCGTCAGGGATAGAGACACCAAGCGCTCTCTCTCTCTCTCTCTCTCTCTCTCTCTCTCTCTCTGACTGCACGGTGGGGTGAGCATGTGACTCTGGCACGCAAATGTTTGACTCTCCAGAGATTTGGCAGCGCTGTCCCACCACACAAGTTTCCCAGAAGCAGCTGCTTGCACTGCACAACACACTAATACCAGGTTATTAAAATGTCCGGGGGGGCTGAATGTTCATCGGCCTTTACTGCTGACCTGAAACCTGTTTCGCATTTAGTAGTAACAGTCCAGGTTAAAGTGTGCTGGAGGTTTGCATCTTAAAACGAACTCTCAGCACTTTCAGCATACTGATAATGTGCTCACACGAGTAGTTTATTCACTCAGAACGCATTCAACACTTCTTGAAGAACACAAGATCAACTGAGATGTAAAATTACAGTGAAATGAATGACTGATGGTTAATCTACTGTAAGACTTGCAGTAAAGGTGCATCTGAAATTAAAACAAAGAATTCTGTCTACACTCTAGAACAGGGTTCCTCAATAGGCGGCCCGCGGGCCACATCCGGCCCGTGAGATAAAATTATTTGGCCCGCGCTATTTCAAATAATGTGGCATGAAAATTCAGCCTTTTAAGGGCTTTCGCACCAAGCGCATAAAGCACTGCGCTATGAAATCTTTTAGTTGGCTTGGCTTGCGACTCGCGAGGACGGTTTGTTGCTGCGTCGACTTTTAAACGCAGGAACAGCGGAGCGCACCACTGGCGCGCAAGCCGCGGTCAAAGTTTAAAATAGCTGAACTTCTGCCTCTGCGCTCTGAAGGGCTGAACCCCGCAGCGCTTTACGCGTTCGGTGTGTAAGCCGCTTCACACTCCTAACCAGACGGGATGCAACAAAGCAATGCGACAGAATCATTTAAATATCACAGCCATTCAAAAGCGAGAAGCACACTGTACTCACAACCAAATGGACAAGTCTGTAATCTAGGCTAATTAATAAATATTAAACCTATTTAAATAGCTATTTAACATTATTAGTTTTAACATTATTAAAACTACATACTGAGTGACTGATACCTTGTTTGTCATGGAAAACACTTGTTGGTCCGCATTAAGTTCGCAGTTTTAATGTTTGTTTTATTTTATTTTTAGATCTGATGTAATCTGTTGTTGCTTTCAGTATGGCCATAAATGTCACGCAATATGATATTCAAACTCACATTAGACTTTTTTAACAATAATAATGAATACCTGGGATTATCACTGTCATAGTTTGTATGTTGTTCCAGCCGCGACGTCGCAGAAATTGAAACCATTTCCAAAAATAAAACCCCTTTCGCTTGTCACTGCGCATGGTTAGGACAAAAACTACATGGAAAAGATAGCTTTTATCGTGTCACGTCTGGTTGGGACACAGTGACCCACAGTTTGATCCCCCAAAAATCTAAAAATATTAATGCTGATAGATCTAATAATTAAATGTGCAATTAGGGAAAGTGCAGACCCAGTGTGAGGAGGAACAGTTGATATGGAAATCCAGATTTTTTGTTTGTTCCTTTGTTTTTAATATTCAACCGGAAAAAGATACTTAGTTTTCTGTATCTGAATGCAAAAATGTTCATAATTGTTTGAATAAAACAGACTTCTGGAAAAAAAAAAAAAAAAAAAAAAAAAAAAAAAATATATATATATATATAATTATATTATAACTTATAATTAAATTATAATTATAATTAAAATTATAACTTATAATTATATAAGAATATTTATCTTCTGACTCTTTTAACAAAAAAACAAACAAACAAAAAAACAACAATAAAAACAAACAGCAGCAACAACAAGAGCATTTTGGTCATAACATGGTCAGTGGCCCTCAGCTTGGTATTATTAGCAAAATTTGGCCCTCGGTGAAAACTAATTGAGGAACCCTGCTCTAGAAAATAATAGTAATTTTGAAAAACAAAGAGAAATTGTTACATGCTAACATGTTAATTGTTTAGATGTAATATACACTTGAATATATTAACAAGACAATGCACTTTTCAATGCATGTTTATTTTTAGTACATTTGTCAATATTATTTATTTTATTAATATAAATATGTAATAAATGTTCTATTTAATATATCATGTAAATAATATGTGTTTTGGTAAGTATGAATCACCTTAAACTAACTAATAATACACTCCCAGATTAGTGGTCATTTATATTTTATATATGTTCATATATTTTATTTCAATATTTTACATAAAAACCACCCAAAGTTTGAATTTATTGTAGTACTTAATAGTATGTAATAATAAATTAATAATTTGGTTATTAATTTAGTAATTTTCATGTAGGTATTATATTTTCTGAACATATTAAAACTATATTTATTTACATTTTACATTTACAAATTGTGCATTTATTGTAGTACTTAATAATAAATCAATAATTTAGCTAATAATTTAGTAATTTGCATTTAGGTATTTAGTTTGCTGAACCTATAAAATATAGATTCCTTAAAACACATTTATTTACATAAAAAACATCCAAAATATGCATTTATTGTAATACTTAAGCAATAATAAATGAATAATTTAGTTAATAATTTAGTAATTTGCATTTAGGTATTTAGTCTTCTAAACACATTAAAATATATGTTTCTTTAAACATTTATTTACATTAAAAAAACAATTATGCATGTATTGTAATACTTAAGCAATAATAAATTATTGATTTAATTAATAGTTTAGTAATTTGCATTTAGTCTTCTGAACATTAATATATATATATTATATATATTAACATATTAACATTATATATATATATATATATCTAAAAAAAATATTACTTATAAAACTTTAATTGACATAAAAACCACCCAAATTATGCATTTAATATATAAATAATAATAAATTAATAATTTAGTTAATGATTTAGTAATTAGCATTTTGGTATTTAGTCGTTTGAACATATTAAAAATATATTCCTTAAAACATATTTATTTACATTAAAAAATGCATTTATTGTAATACTTAAGCAATAATAAATTAATAATTTAGTTCATAATTTAGTCATTTGCATTTAGTTATTTAGTCGTCTAAAAAACATAAAAAACATATTCCATAAAACACATTTATACATTGTTTAGTTAATAATTTAGGAATTAGCATTTAGGCATTCATTCATCTGAACATATTAAAACTGTATTCCTTATCACACAATAATTGACCTAAAAAACACCCAAATTATGCATTTAATGTAATATATATAATAATAAATTAATGATTTAGTTAATGATTTAATAATTAGCATTTGGTACTATTTAGTCTTCTGAACATATTCAAAATATATTCCTTAAAACACATTTATTTACATAAAAATACACAAATTATGTTTTTTTTTTTATACCTAAGCATTAATAAAATAATAATTTAGCCATTTGCAACACATTAAAACTCAGTCTTCTGAACATATTAAAACTCTATTCTTTATAACACAATAACTGACATAAAAACCACCCAAATAATGAATTTAATGTAATATATAAGTAATAATAAATGAATACTTTAGTAAATAATTTAGTCATTTGGGTATTCAGTCTTCTGAAGGTATCAAAATATATAAAATATAATATAATATATTATAGATAAGAGCATATAAAACATAAGTAAACTGAAACCTTGGCATATCCATGAGTCTATCACAGTATAAATACAAAGAGCAATTATACATACACTACCCTTGATCAACTCATAATGTAGTACAAATTGAATTCTGTTTGACTTTACAAAGTCATGTGTTTGAACTCTCTCTCACACACACACACACACACACACACACACACACACTTAATACTGAGTACCGCACATGCTTGTTGGGGATAATTTATATTCTATTTGAGCTCGTGCCAAAATCATCCCTGTCAGTAATGGTATTTTACAGACAGGCAAATGTGTTTGGAGGTCACTTAATAGCTCATTAGAAATGAGAGCACCTGCCCCCCCACTGCACATACAAACCGCAGATGTTACCGGAACAAGCACAAAACTGTCTGCTACCTTTCCCTGAGATGTTGCTGGTCCTCTGCTGGGATCAAACAGCATCAAATTCTGTTTGGAAACAGCAGCTTGGGAATTAGGTTTCCTCCACTGTTGCCCAAGGCAACTAAATCAGAGTCTGAGCGTTGAGGAAAGCATCAATTCATCAGCCAATCAGCTCCTCAAACAGACGCTTTGTACCCGGTGCCGCGTGCACAATTGTGGTGCGAGCAGGAATCTAAAGATTTCTGTGGCATTTGATTGTTAAAGGAATAAACTACAAATTTGTTCAACTAGATTCCTTTTGTGGAACACAAAAAGGGATTCTGAGCAATGAGTTTTCCAAAAGAACTGTATAAATTTGAATACCTAAAATATAACGTGATGAGATTTTCACCTCAGCCAAAACTATTTGCTCTGGAACAAATAATAGATTAATGAGACTGAAGACTGCCCATTAGATTTACCCAAACAAATGATGTCTTATGTTTAACCAGTATAGAGACATCAGAGTCAGCGGCAAATTCCAGAAGATCCAGCCCAAGTGAGGCTGCTCTCGGCGGGTTCATGTGTGCAGAATGGCCCTAGAGCTCACATGTCCAAAAACATTGAAGCTAATATTCAAATAGACGTCATCTTTATTAACAAACCACATATTTGAAGTCTATACCAGTGCATTCTCGCCTAAAACCTTTTAAAACTACATTCCGTGACACAAAAAACTGTATTATTTATAAAATGACAGTAGATTTGGACATCCACCGTGACATTCGCTGTGAGAAATACAGCAAGTGGAGTGATACAAACGGTAAAATGGTTGTTGGAGTTCTGCTGGACTCTAATATCGCACTCTTATCAGCCAATCAGATTTGAGGACCAGAAAGAACTGTTGTACAAATTTGAATACCTAAAATATAACGTGATGAGATTTTCACCTCAGCCAAATCTATTTGCTCTGGAACAAATAATAGATTAATGAGACCAAAGACTGCCCATTAGATTTAACCAAAACAAATTATATCTCATGTTTAACCACTATAGATACATCAGAGACAGTGGCAAATTCCAGAAGATCTGGCTGAGGTGAGGCTGCTCTCTGCTTACATCTCCGAAAACAACGAAGCAATTTTTCAAATAGACATTATCTTTATTAACAAACTGCATACTTGAACTATAAACAAGTATATATTCTCACCTGAAAACCTCTTAAAACTATATTCCATGACACAAAAACATTATTACACATAAAATGACAGTGGATTTAGGTGTCTGCCATGACACTCGCTGTAAGAAGTAATTACAAACAGTAAAGCAGCTTTTGAAGGTCTTTTGAACTCTAATATCATACTCTTATCATCCAATCAGATTTGAGGATCACAAAGAACTGTTGTATAAATTTTAGTGCTTTAAATATAGTGTAATGAGATTTTTCCCTCAGCCAAAACTATTTGTTCTGCAGGGCCGTTTCTAGCCAAATTGAAGCCCCAGGCGAAATCCCTAATGGTGCCAATGGTTGTTGTTTGAAACATTGATTTAAAGTGTCAGTTATTGCATTATTATTTCGGTCAAACCTATAAAACCCTTTGTTACCCCAAACTACATACAAAAGCACGATCAGTGGCATAAAAGTAATCAGAATGCAGCGACTTCCTTTGTTACTCATTGGTGCGTGACACGTAATTCCTGGGAATAAAAATTCACAAGGCTATTGTAAGAATAAATAGAAGTTGTTATGCATTCAAATAATGAGACAAACTTTCATAGGGCCCTAAACATGTCCTTTTGTTAAACCTTTAATAAACTGATGATAAATTGTATAAATGTCATGATTTTAACTAATTAGACATAATTTTTTGATTAATAAGATTTTATTTAACCATTAAAAAGGAGAAACGGAAGGAGAAAGGAAAAATGAACACAGAAAAAACGGAATTTGAAAAAAATAAAACCTACATTCTTATCTAACAAAAAGTCTTAAAACTACACTCTGTGACACAAAAACAGTATTATTTATAAAATTGCTGTGGATTTGGGCTGTGAAAAATACTGCAAGCGGAGTGATACAAATGGTGAAGTGGTTTGAGTTCCAATATCACTAGAATATTTTGTTTTATTAGATTGATTTTTACAGGTATTTTAAATTTTACATTTTAAAATTCTGTATTTTGAACTTTACACTTCTAATTTACACAGTTACTGTGTTATGTAGTGTACAATTAGACTTGTTAATATTTTATATAAAAAAATGGTTAATTACATTAAAAAAATGCATAAAACGCATGAATATATAAATAATTAATTTGTGTTGGTGCAAACATGATTGTTGCAGACAGTATAAACGAGATTCAGTGGAGAAACTGGCATACTGCACATCTCTGCTCATTTTCTTCCTCTTCCTTGCTGACACCCAAGGGCGCACTTGCTGGCACCGCAGTGTTGTGCAGCACCGCTGTCACTGTTATCACTCCGGGGAGTAAAGAGCAGACCACCGCTTGATTGGTGAATGTCCCTCAAGCGTAGCTCTCACCTCCCTATTGTGCACCTCAATACTGGCAACCTAGTGAACCTCGTTATGCTCAGGATGTCACTGCCAGTATCAGTCACCGGGTCTCGGGTGGAAAGCTTACATCTCGACCCACAGATCACAATTAAACAATGCAAATGTAATGCCTGATTGTGAAAAATAGATTTTGGTATCTTAGTTCTGTTATAGTTATAGTTATAGTTCTGGTCATGGTATGTTTTTTTTTTTTTTTATCATCATTTATAACGATATCAAATATTTTTAATTCAAATAAATGCTGTTAGTTTCTATTCATCAAATTAATTACAATATTAACCACGACTATTTTCAACACTGATAATAATAAATATTGCTTGAGCAGCAAATCAGCATAATACAATAAAAAAAAAAACTGTTCTGACCCCAAACCAAGGGTTATGTATACACTACCAGTGAAAAGTTTTTGAACAGTAAGATTTTTGATGTTTTTTAAAGAAGTTTCTTCTGCTCACCAAGCCTCCATTTATTTAATCTAAAATACGTCAAAAACAGTACAATTTTGAAATATTTTTACTATTAAAAAAAAAAAGATTTCTATTTAAAGATATTTTAAAATGTAATTTATTCCTTTGATCGAAGCTAAATTTTCAGCATCATTACTCCAGTCTTCAGTGTCACATGATCCTTCAGAAATCATTCTAACATGCTGCTTTGCTGTTTAAAAAACTTTTATCATTATTATTATTAGCAATATTTAAAACAAGTGAGTACTTTTTTCAGGATTCTTTGATGAATAGAAAAATCCAAAGACCAGCATTTTTCTGCAATAAAAAAAGCTTTTGTAACATTATACACGATACCATTCAAAAGCTTTGAGTCAGTATTTCAAAATTGTACTGTTTTTGCTCTGCTTTGGTTAAAATAAATGCAGGCTTGATGAGCAGAAGGGACTTAAAAAAACATAAAAAATCTTAGTGTTCAAAAACTTTTGACTGGTAGCGTCTGTGAAGAAAAATTTGTCGGAACAGTTAAAAAACAACATATGCAGATGCAATAAATGAAAAGGATGCTTCAAAATTAAGCTTTAAAAAGAACACCTTAAAGGCATCAAGAAGTCTATAGTTTATTGACTTTTTCAGTTTCAGCCTCACACACAGCTATCATACGGCTTGAGCACTTTCATAATAATTAAGGAGTGCGTTATTGTGACTTTAAAGCTTGACAGCCTCATTATACCACGCACAATGGCCAAAACATTATTCAAAATTTCTTCTTTTGTGTTCCACAGAAGAGAGAAAGTCAAATGGGTTTGCAAAGGCACAAGGTTGAGCAAATGATGACAGAATTTTCATTTTTAGATGAACTATCCCTTTAAGTCAGACAGCACAGCGGCTGAGGAATATACGCACGGTTGGTGGCTGCCTGTGTCAAATTTATATCTCTACTCCCTCCTCTCAAAAAAAAACAAAAAAAAACACACAAGCACGCATCCGCTCCAAATTCTCTATTTTCTTTTTTCTCGACTCTGAGGGCAGGTGTTGCCAGAGATAAAAGAGAACGCAGAATAAACGAGTGTGCTTGTAATGATGAGGTCCCTTCTCATCCCTCCTTTTCCTTTTCTCTATCTCACTTCGCTAATTTCCCGTCAGCGTCTGATGTCTTGCTTATTACCAATGGCCTCTGAATCCACAGAATAATTAGCCGAGGAAAATAAACACGGGGTGCCCACGGATGCATGAAGGTCATTGGGTGTCATACTTCACTGTGAGCTGGATGACGAGGGACTTCGGGAGGGGGGTGCTGCTGCAGAAGAACGGATGACAGTACTGATTATTTTTCTTCTCTGCTTTGAGTTATTGGATCTGTGCTGCGGTTGCATGTGCTGGTTGGCAGCACTGGGAAATATGCTTCTAACGGCTGGCACCGGCTGTGTTTGGTGTGTATATACGTGCGGTTTTATATGTTTATGTGTCCTCTGGGCTACAGGCTCCTATATGTCAAGTTCACTGTGATTAGTCATAAAAACAAAAGCAAGGAGAAGGAAACAGCTTTGTCTTCTTTGTGCAATAGGGCTTCTTTTTTCAATACATGAGCAATTGGGTGTTGGTGTGTAGGAATGAAAATCATGAAACAAGGAGGACTATGAGGGACTCAACAACAAGTATGGCCAGTGCAAGAGAGCTTCCAGTTGAAACTAATTATTAAATATTACTTTGTTTAAATATATTTTATTAACATTTGCGTATGGCATGCTACTTACATAATATGTGACCCTAGACCAGTCATAAGGGTCAATTTTTTGAAACTGAGATTTATACAAATTAGCTTTCCATGTTAGGATAGGTCAATATTTGGCCGAGATACAGCTATTTGAAAATCTGGAATCCTAGGGTGCAAAAAAAACCAAAATATTGAGAAAATTGCCTTTAAAGTTGTCCAAATGATGTTCTTTGCAATGCATATTACAAATCAAAAATTAAGTTTTTATATATTTATAGTAAGAAATTTACAAAAAAATTTCATGGAACATGATCTTTATTAATTTCCTAATGATCAGAGAAAAATCGATAATTTTGACCCATACAATGTATTTTTGGCTATTGCTACAAATATACCTGTGCTATTTAAGACTGGTTTTGTGGTCCAGGGTGACATATCACAATGATATTGAGTGTTGCGGTCTGTGTAGATCTGTATATTATTTAAAAAAATAAATAAATAAATAAAAAAAAAAAATATATATATATATATATATATGAATAATTATGTGCATGTGACATGTTTTAATAGTTTAACAAAATACATTTTCTATTTTGATTTTGAGTTGCTTTCTTACAACAGTTTAACAAACTATAAGTTAATGTCAGGCAACTTACATTTTGGGGACAATATTTTTATTTACTTCATCTTTTTTTTGCTAAAACAACAAAAATAGCCAGTCACAAAAACTACAAACAGCATCTCAAAAGTGTTTTGTGCCTGGATGAATCATCGCTTTTCAATTAATTGGTTCGAATGAATGGTTCAATGACTCACTCAGACAGGAAGTTGCTTGTTTCATCCCTGAATGAATCTGCATTTTTGAGTCAATTATTTCCATGAATGGTCAATTTGCCTTCATTTATATTGCATTATTTGAAAAAAACAAAAACAAACAAAAACAACACAAATAACAGCATAATCAAAATCATAACACTAAAACTGCCTGATATTGAGAGATTCATGCAATGATCCTAATATTACATAAATACATTTTGAATTAGGTTGAGCACTATTAGATAAAGTCTATTAGTTTTTTTTTTTTCATTTGATCTTGATCTGACTTGAATCTGATCATTAAAAACCCACCAGGATCATTGGAAATATGTGCCTCAATCTACATATCTGCAAAACTATATGAATTGCTGTTTTCAGTGAAACTACAACAAAATCCCTTTAAATCAAGTTTATGATTAAATTTCATATTTGAAATTACCAATGAAATCTGACAAGAACCGCCTCGTAAATATGGTTCCTTGTGTTTTAATACCATTAAAAAAACGCATATTTTTCAGGCTAGACCAGATAGTGCGCATGCGCAGTACTGAGCGCACGTCTTAGGCCCTGTCCCAAATGGAACACTTCATGTGCACTTGCGGTCTTACGGACTTACAATGGCTGCCGCGTGCGCGTGTCCGTTTAGTCCACGAGACCGTAGGGTGTCCCATTCGTCATTTTAGCGTTCAGAAGGGTGCTCGCGAGCGCCCCCTTTGCGGCCGTTTTGCGCCCTCGATACGCACTTCTGCCGAGCCCGCAATGGTGCGAGCTCGCAGCAGACTTCTACCCGACAGTCAAAGCGGCATTTACGTCACGAAAGTGCGGACTCAGAGGAAGACCGCGAGGGTTTAGGGTGCCATTTGGGACAGGACCTTAGAACCCCGACTGTTTCTATAGCGACCAGGACTTTAAACGCAGCTGCAGTGACGCGCTGACTTTACTAATCAACGATTGGCTCTTTCATTAAGAAGGCGGGACTTTGCGGCCATAATGAGCATTGCATTTTTCCCCATTCAAAACTATATGAGTGACACGTCTTGGGTATTCTATAGTCTTTGCTACGCATTAACAAGGAAGTTAAATAAAAACGTTGGTATCGCTTTATTTTAAGGCATAATTACATGCAAGTAACTAGGGATGGGCGATATATATCGGTCGATAAATTCATGCGCATCTCGTCAGTAAAGCCGGTTCTTTGATTAGCGGTAAATCTCCATCACCTGTGTTCAAATAGAGCGCCAGTTTATTTACAGAGCCGTTGTTCACTGAAAAGCTACCCCAATGAATCACCCGCAAAACAGAACCAGATATTGCGTAGCTTGTCAGTGATCTACGGCTCTGTGAATAAACTGGCGCTCTATTTGAACACAGGTGATGGAGATTTACCGCTAATCAAAGAACCGGCTTTACTGACGAGATGCGCATAATATCGATCGATATATATCGCCCATCCCTACAAGTAACCCTAAGCCAAAGCCTAATCCTAATCCTAACCATATAGTAAGTACATGTAGTTCATTAATGTACTTAAATGTATAAATACACCTTAAAATGAAAGTGTAACCGAAACGTGTCATAGCGTCACCCACTGGACATTTCACTTTGAAACTGCCACAAAACGTGCAGTAAGGTACGTAATATCTGTTTTGCAGAAACATCACCACCTGGTTAAAAACACGTTACATGTTACAAGAGAGTATACAGAAACAGAACTACCAAAGAAGGTAAAAGTGATGTCAAACAGAGAAAAAAGGACAAAAAAAAGACTCGAATAAAATTCTGTCTGCCTTCCTAAGGCAAAAGCAGACTCTTTTCACCCCCCATGGATAAGTGCAAAACGTATACTGTATCAAACCAAAGCACATACAAAAATATTAATAAAAAGACACCTACTTTACATAAACTCATCCAAGTATGCCCAGAGACAGAGAAGACCTTTTCCCCGAGACAGCTCTAAATGGCTCCGGGCTACATCTGGTATTGCTGATAAAGTCTTGCAGTGGCTCCTCCAACCAGATATATCATAAAATTATTGGGCTTTAGGACTCCGCGGGCTGTTCCTTTGGGAAGTCTGACTTTCCCCATCCTCAGCTGAACACTACTAAATCAACAAAGCAGCAGCACTTCTGTGGCCTTTGTAGACTAGCTAGGCCAGAGGGCATGCCATCACTAAGACGCCAGGGAAGATTTGGACCCTCTGGCACTTTTTATTCAAGTTGCCGGAGCCGGTCCTTGGTTTACCGGAGTTAATGCAGATTTAATGTTGCCAAGATTCCCTCCCCTTCTCGTTCTATATGCGTGCGTGTTTTATAACAAGAGAAGTGCTTCAAACTGTACATAATAAGACAAATACAACCAATTCCATTAGCCTCATGTTCACTCTGCGGATTCAAAACATATTAGCCTACAGCAAAATCGCCCACAGCAACAAAAATCCTGTTGCATCTCAGCCTTTTATTTTAAAGTGACACGGCGTAGTCATAAATATGCTTAACGTTGTGTCTCGGTAAGAATAGAGACTGTTGCGTTTGCTTTATTTACAAGAAAAGCTCTGTGCTTTTTTGTAGCAAAGCAGAGTATTATAATTGGTGATGCTTGCTAAGGCACTTAGTATATTGCATAATATTACTCATAATCAGGGTTAGGGGCTTTGAAAAACACTAAACTTCAGTGTATAATTTGTCCTGCACCATTTCAAACAACACAGCATGGCACTAGCAGTGGGTTTGATTCTCAGGGAATGCATGCATTGAAAAGTGTAAAACTTGCATGCAATGTAAGTCACTTAAATATAAATTCTATGGACTTGAACCACCCTAGCAACCTGAATACTGTAGTAAACATACAGAAATACCCTGGCAACCACCCAAAATACTATAGCGTTGTAGTGGCAACTTTTGCACAAGCAAGCATATTTTCTTTGAGAAGCTACATACTTTAAATATTGTTAGTTTAGTTGTTTATGACAGTGAATGCACTTAAGAACGTTTTAGTGTTCAACTTAATGTCTACAAACCACATTTTAGGAAAGTCTTGGCAGACACCTTCGTACTCGACTGATATGAAAGTGCATATATTGTGTATGAGTGAGACTTAAAGCTGCTGTAAGCATTTTTTTTAACACGCCGGCTCTCCGCCACTGACGTCATTTGGAGTGGGGCTATCCGTCTGACTAACATTTTTCCACGGTTTTTGAAACAGAAATGTGCTTGCAGCAGCTTTAGGCAGGTAATTGTGCATGCAATTCACATCCTAAATCTAAACCAATGGAAAGAATTAAATATCAATACAATTGCCATGCTTGAATAGAACAGAGTACTCATTTATACATCAGGTAGTCCAACAGTGCTTTTCATTGTTTTTATCTCTCCGGTTGTCTGTGAGCATTTTTTGCGACTCTTTCTGCAGGTATAACACCTAGCAACTCCATAGCAACCACCCAGAACACCCTAGCAACTACAACACAGCAAGGATATTATGCAACCAATCCTTGTTGGCATCTACCTAAGTTGCAATAAAATATTTGGAATGGACGCAAGGAAATTTGACAATGACTATGAAAAGTAAGTGTTTGATCCCTCTCAAAAACCCAAACTTTTGATGTTTCTTTTTGGGGTCAAAAAGCGTTTTAAATGTTTTTGAAAGAAGTCCCACAATGGCTGCAATGAATTGATCAAAAATACAGTAAACACTCTAATATTGTGTAGGGCTGGGTTTTGACACAAATTTCACGATTTTATTTGATTCACAAGCTTGTGATTGCATTTCTGATTCAATTCAATATGACATTAATTATTTTGGATATATCAGGATACATCACATCTGACTAATGAGTTTATGGTCACCGAATATGTATTTTTCTGAGGTAAATGTGACTTTACGTGGCATTGTTTAGAACTGTTATATTGACATCTTTGCACAAAAAGATGGTTGAAACACTGATTGAGCGATTACATGAGACAGAAGATGGATTTTGGTAAGTTGTACACTTCTTTTAACATACCATTGGATGTTTATTCATGTTTAACTGGTTAAAGCAGAGGAGATGATCAGTTCACGTGCACTTCTCTTGAACTGAGATGCATCTGTCACTCCACATTAAACAGCAGCAAAACTGCATTTATTGTTTGAATACTGTAATAAAATAGACAGAATTTGACATCTGAGACTTCATATCAAAAGTAACAAAGCACAATGCTTATTGTGATTTACTGGATGGGAGGTGCACTACAATGTTCTGTTCATTAACTGAAAACGGCCTAGGCTAAATGATTCTCGGGATTTAAATGAAAAGTTCACTTCCAGAACAAAAATTTACAGATAATTTACTCACACCCTTGTCATCCAAGATGCTCATGTCTTTCTTTGTTCAGTCATAAAGAAATTATGTTTTTTGAGGAAAACATTTCAGGATTTCTCTTCATACAGTGGACTTCTATAGTTCTATAGTTATAGTGAACTTCCAAAATGCAGTTTAAATGCAGCTTCAATAGGGCTCTAAATGATCCCAGCCATGGAAGAGGGGCCTTATGTAGCAAAACAATCAGTTATTTTCTAAAAAGAAATTACAATTTCTATACATTTTAACCTCAAATGCTCATCTAGTCTAGCTGTGTGAACTCTGTATTCCAGTTCAAGAGAGTTAGGGTATGTCGGAAAACTGCCTTCTCATTTTCTCCTCCAACTTCAAAATTGTCCTACATTGCTGTTTTATTAATTTTGTTTTTGTAAAGGGTGTTTCTTCTTTGCACGTTCACTTTGTAAACACTTTATCAGTACTTCTGTAGCGATGTCGGATTTTGAAGTTGGAGGAGAAGGCAGTTTTTCGACATACCCTGTCTCACATAAACTTCTGTCTTAAACCAGAATAGACAAGTAGAGCTAGACAAGACTAACATGTTAAAAAGTATATAAATTGTCTTTGTGTTTTTTTTAAATTACCAATTGTTTCACTAGATAAGACCTTCTTCCTCAGCTGGGATAATTTAGAGCCCTTTAAAGCTGCATTTAAACTGCATTTTGGAAGTTCAAACTATAAAAGTCCACTACATGAAGAGAAATCCTGAAATGTTTTCCTCAAAAAAGATCATTTCTTTAGAAAGAAAGACATGAACATATTGGATGACAAGGGGGTGAGTAAATTATCTGCAATTTTTTAGTAATTATTTACTTCTGGAAGTGAACTTCTTGAATTGATATCATTTTGTAAAAATGAGAATCAATTAAAATCGAGAAATCAATATTTGTGAAAATATCGTGAAATTTTGTAATATTGTATTTAAAAAACCTGTTTTATATTTTGAATACATTTTAAAATGTAATTTATTCCTGTAATGCAAAGATGAATTTTCAGCACCATTACTTTAGTCTTCAGTCTCACATGATCCTTCAGAAGCCATTCTAATAATTTCTGATTTTTGTAAATGTTGGAAATGTTGTGCTGCTCAAAAAAACAACAGCATTTATTTGAAATAAAAATGTTATATCTAGCAAAAGAACTTGTCCAAAACAACCGTTGAACTGACCAGGCATCTCATAATCTTTAGAGTAAACATCAGGTCAAAGAATCAAGGATGACCCAAGCAGAAAGCACTGACCTGACAACTGCATCAGCACACACATCTATTAACTAGACCGCACGAGACCAGCACAGCGATTCTGTCTGACAAGCAACAGTAACATTCACCCGAGCTCATGCAATTCACTTGACTGGCAGCGTGACTAAAAGAGCAGCATTTTAAAGACCACCCAGCAGACCACTATATATAGCATGTGTTGACTGCTGGACCATTTGTCAGGATGTGACAATCCAAGTGTGGATTAACGCAGAGGGACTAACTGCTGTTGAGCGAGAAAAGATACGCAAATGAGATGCAGAAATAGTTTATAACAAACAAATCCACATTTTGAGAAAGTATCAACAAGCCCTTTTTTCCTTCCAAAGGTGTTTATTATTCTGTTGGATTAGGATATCGTAAATAATGCACACTGGCCTATAAAACCATCTGTTGTTTGGAGCGTCTTTGTAGATATTTTAAAATCACACAACCTGAAGTGTTTTTCCCTCAAAATTGCAGAATGAGAGAGGAAGCCAAACTGTAGCAAACAGTATGACATTAAAAGGCAATCAAAAGTTGACAACTTTTCAATAGCATCAAAAAAACATTATAAGTTCGCAATCAAATTTCAATGCATGAAAGACTACCTTTAATTCTAGCTTTTTCCACACCTCTCAAGGCAAACAGCGGACGTCCAACGCTGTTTTTTTGCAACCGTGTCGTATTCACACAACAATACAGGTTTGATTTAGTCAATGTTTCTGGGGCAAAACAATTTAGATTCACTTCTCTCTGCCGAGTGGCATGGCACTGCAGCCACTCCAATCAAGGAGTAGCTATGCAGATGAACTATTGCACAACTATTTACAGCATACTTTACCAGTGGGGGTCTTTCAAGCCCAGCGTGCGCAGGATAACTGGTCACCATAGTAACACACAAACATAAAAGGCCCTTCATTTGTAGCCTGATAAGAAAAGGGGGAGAAAAAGTCTCTAAAATGTGTGCACCTTCTAATTGAAAAATGCTTTGAAGTCAGCGGCATTTGCAACTCATTTCGCTTCAGCATTGTGACATATTTATGAGCGAGAAAAGAATATATCAGAATGAAGCCAAACCTGAATAAGATTTTGGATTGTGAAGGTCTACTCTACTGAAACACTCCATTTGAAAAGGCTTTTTTTGCATGGTGTGGAGGCAAAAGGTCTCGTTTATTTTTCAGAGCATTTCTATTTGTATGCATCTTCAGGTTCTATATCAGAGCTGTCATTCTATGATATTATGGTCATTATTCTACTGCTTTAATTGTATCATGTACTACTAAGAAAAAAAAAGTTTTTCCTGCAAGTACGGCCTTGGTGGCATTAGAGAAAAATAAGATTCAGAGGCTATGCAAGTTATTACATTTTCAAAAGTTCAAAAACACAAGCTGTGCACAATAAAGACTTTTAAGTCAATTTTTCAATGGAACACAATACATCAATATGGTCTCTACGTAAATGGCTTGTATTAGTAGCGCTTGACAAATATTGAAAATATTGCTTTCGACAGATCTCTTCATTAATTTTTAATTCAGCTAGAATATGGAAATAACTTACTGTACCTTCTAATCACACTGCAAAAAAGTGATGCTCTTCATCAGTATTTTTGTCTTGTTTTAAATCAAGATGCATTTATTAAAGAAGGAAAATGCCAAAAGTGGTCTTGTTTTATGAGATACTGATCAAAAATGAGTTTAAGTTTATGAAACAAGAACACACTCAACTTAATTCAAAGGTAAAATAAGTTTTCATTCCTCAAGACAGATGTTTGTTTTCACTCATCTTAATTTTGTTCAATTTCAATTCAATTTGTTCAACTCGCTTAATTTCTGAGAAAAAAAGACTTCATAGGTTCAGTTTGCATCTCAAGTAATATATCTTGATTTAAGGATGTTTCTAAACATTTTGACAAACTTCACAATTTGATTTGATTATGCTTCAGAAGCTTGTGGTTTGATTAGATTTTATTCGTTTTAATATATATCAGGTACAGTAAATGGCAAATTTTCTGAAGAAAAAAAAAAATCTCAACTAATGCTGTAAAATATACATGAGAGTCAGCTGGTACTACATTTCTATAATACTGAAGGTTAAAATCAACTGATTTTAAATTACACAATTAAGTTACACTTTTGTAATATTAAAGTTCATAAAAACTAGATGGATTTATTCAAACTTATAAAATAAATATTGAAGAACAGTAAAAAAATTATAATGAATATGTTGCATACATTTAGTAAAAAGCTACTTTGTGGAGTTTATTTTTCTAACTGACTAACAAGTTTATACTCTCCAAAAAAAAAATATTCTAAGCTAAATGTGATGTTATTTGACATATTGTTTACAAGCTGTTATACTGAAGTCTTTCCATAAGTTTAAACACTGATTGAGTGATTACATGAGACAGTTGTACCCTTTCTTTTAACATATCTTCAGATGTTCATTCATTTATTTTGAGCTGAAACTAGTATCAAAGCAGAGGAGTTGTTTACGCATGCTTCGTATTGACGCATCTCTTGAACTTAGGCACTACAGTGATCTGTCACTCTAAACTAAACATCACCAAAACAGTATTTATTGTTTGAATACTGTAATAAAATGGACAGAATTTGAAATCTGGGACTTTGTTTCATATCAAAAGTAACAAATCACAAAGCGTATTGCTATTTAATGGATGGGGGCTTGCTACAATATTCCGTTCATTAACTGAAAACAGGCTAGAATAATTGATTCTTGGGAAATGGGATAGATGAAAATGAGATTTGATTAAAATCAAGAAATCAGTTTTTTTTACCCAGAAAAACAAAACTATGGAGGTAGATTTTTTTTAAGAAGTATTCAGCATTTGAAGAGAAATGCTCAAAGGTGCAGTAGGAGATCTTGGGAAATGCTAACTTTAGCCTGATAGTAATGAAAGCCAACGTCCCACCCCTCCCTGCAAATCGCCGTCTAAAGCCACGCCCCCTGAACGCATCCGTTACACACACAGACCAGAGACAGCATTACTACAATACTACATTTTAACACAGAGTTGAAATGTTCAACAGGAAAACTGTGTGGTGCCAATAATACACAGTGTTTCATTTACCTGTAGTACAGATCACCGACACAGGAACACCGTTTCACATGCGATGAGCATGTTTTTTATTCGCAAACACAAATGCCTTGCATTACTCAAAACATTAGTGCCCCCTAGTGGCACTCATCAGTACACACGGGAGACGAGATGATGCCGTATTTTCCGAGTTTAATAAAACGCCTCACGCGTCGACACACTCGTCCACATACATGGGGATCGAGCGAGGAAAAATGTACACAAGCATGCATCCAATTTAGGCCAAAAACAGAAAGGAAATAAATCAAATAAAGAGAGACAGGAGCGAGTCACCTCCACAGAACGTACGGACACACGCACATGCGCAGTTGTCAGTCTGCCACAAAACTACCGTAAATGCTCTAATGGCCATTACAACATCATATCATTAACCGTGAGAACACTTCATAGTACAGTTAGTAAAAGTATTACAATACCAGGAAGGAAGATCAGGTTGTTGACATTTGCCTGCCATTCTTTCTCTGTCTGCACAGCTTACGTGAACGCGCATATGACGCATCTGTCTGCGCAAACAGGGTGCGCAGAGGTATGCAAATACATTTTGACAGGTAGGAAAGTCAATAAAAACGCTCTGACCGAGGATTTTAATTGGATGAACATTTCTTGGTCCTATGCATTCCACAAATACATACAAATACATTTAGACCTTAATGATTCCTATCTAGATGTGAAGAGACTTGCAACCAGCATTACAAAAAATGTTTCTGAAGACAATCACCTTTAAGACTTTCTGCTCTAATTTAAATGAGATTGTGGATGGACAAATTAAGACTTTTAAAGATCTTTTTAAGAGCAGAAACACTGTAATTGTTTATGGTTCCAGATATTAAACAAGTGACAAAGAGAATCACTATCTCAAGCAGAATACCCTTAAATCTAATATACTGAAATAATATTTGTTTTCTTTATTTCCTCAAAATCAGGGATAATCACACTTAGAGGGCATTGTTTTATGGTATTAATTGGCCAAATATAGAACTTGCTTGTGTTTGGATAAAATTAGCATATTCAAATCCAAGCGCTAATCCTTGTATTTGCTGACAAACAGCATTTTGCTGATGTAAATCCACATCAGATTTGTTGTGCTCGTAAACTTTTCCTCCACTGTAGTACGTAATGAGCCATAGTAACAGTTCAGTCAATTGAATTACTTATCTTTACTGACTAATAAACTATAAATGCTCCATGCAACAACAACAGCAACATAGCACTCCCTGACATAACGTCATATTTTTTTAATGGATCAAATGAATCATTCATTATATAACCTTCTCATCCCAAATTCAATTAAAGCTCCCCTGTCCAATGGTCAAAGCCGTTCCCGCCCCGTCGACACCTCCCGGTCTATTCATCATTGGCTGTTGTTGCTGCCCGTCTCAATCACTTTGCTTTCCTCCTCTAGTTTGGGTATGATGAACGAGCTGGAGGGACTCTCATCTATCTGCTCGGCACCTCCATTTATCGCCGTGGCTGAAAAATAGATGGTGTATGAAGTGTAATTTGGTGCTGTAGCGAGGCTTCTGTCCCAGTGGATGTGTCGTGGGACTTTGATTAAATCCTTCTTATAGGAAATCGATACATTCTTCATTAGGCCTCTCCTTCTACAAGCCTAGGCCTTTTCCTTCTTATACATCTAACCCACACACATTGAAGAGTATAGGAGAGGATGTAGGATGCTTGGAGGCTAAAAGGAGGAATGACCAGAAGAGGATAAGGAAAGCTTGACCCAGTATTTGAGGGGAAAAAGGAAAGTGGAGGGGAATATGGGTGAGAAAGAGAACCATGCAAAAGAGAAATATGAGCTGTTTTCCAAAACCTACTGAGACCGCATGATAAAGCACCTCATTTATGCCAAAATCTAATATGTAATACTCAATCATATAGTACTGTTCCAAAGTTTGGGTCGGTAAGACTTTTGCTTTAAGAAAAGACTTTAGTTTTTATTCAGGAAAGATGTATTAAATTGATTAAAAGTGACAGTAAAGACATTACCATGTATCAAAAATTATATTTAAATTAAATGCTGTTCCTCTGAAGTTTCTATTTATCAAATAATACACAAAAATATTAGGCAGAACAACAGTTTTTAACACTGATAGTAATAAATATTTCTCGAGCAGCAAATCAACATAATTTCTGAATAGTCATGTGATACCGAAGACTAGAGTAATGATGCTGAAAATTCAGCCTTGCATCAAATGAATAAATTACATTTTAAAATATATTGAAATAGAAAGCAGCTATTTCAAACTGTAATAATATTTGACAATATTTCTGTATTTTCGATCAAATAAATACAGCCTTGTTGAGCAGAAGTGAATAAAATATAAAAATCTTCCAACACTCTTGCTTAATTTAATACTGAAAAAGCATAGCTAAAAAAAAGTTCAATTTATGGATGGTGGTTATGACTAAAATATTATACAAGTATAATTCATTTTATATGCAGTACATTCAACCAAAAATATTTTATGTATTAACTATTTCAGTACATACAATAATGATGAATAAAGAATAAAGTCAATTAAATTAAAATGAATGACAAGCCTTGCATCAGTGCAAAAAAGACAGCTTCACAGTAATACTTGAGGTTAAAATATTAGTAAAACTATTATAAAATTAATATTTCAGATTCTATAAACAGACACATACATTCCAGTACCATATACATGATATAGAAAAATATAACAGATTTTTTTTTCTTATTGGCGCCTAGTTCAATTCAATTAAAAATGTATTATTTTATCGTATACACTGTTTGTATGTGCTGTGTATTTTTGCGCTTATTTGAGCACTGAGTTGTTAGCTTAGAAACAAACATCTATTACAATCAATTCTGACTCAACACAATAGCATTCTTTACATGAAGCTCACAACTGATTCCAGTATATATATATATATATATATATATTTAGTAACCTAAAATATTCAAGCTTTAAATTAAAGGTGCCATAGAATGCATTCATACAATATTTAAATTTTTTCTCTGATATCTACATATAAGGTATGTGGCTTAGGTAAGGACAAAAATTCTCCAAAAATGGTTTTACATCTCAATTTACAACCCTAGGATTTGTCCCTAGAATTAAATGGTCTGTTATTACCTTATTTGGAAGGGTCATGAATAATAATGTGGAGCTCTGCTCTGATTGGCTGTTCCACAGTGCGGCTCATTTCAGTAGCTTCACAGCAGGAAGGAAAATATATATTTCAATACTTTCTCTCCCAGTTATATCGTTGGGTTATTATACTGTATAAAAATTGCGGGCATCAGGGAGCTGCTATTAATATGTGGGGCATTGAAAATGCTTTTGAATGCACAATCACTTTCACTTTGGAGATCTGCAATCGCACATGCTTCTTGTATACTACAGTGGCAGTACTTACTGCACATTCCTGTCAGTGGTGCTTAGGATCTGTAAATCATTCACCACAGTCCTCAGTCATCTCTCCTTACTCTGTTTATATGGTAAGTGAAATCTTATGGTGTTTGAGGCTCATGGTATGTCATTTCCATGTACAGAACTGTTCTTTTTCAACTATGCCAAGGTAAATATAGTTTTCAATTCTATGACACCTTTAGCATTAAGTAACTTCAAGTTGGTATTAAAAAATTTCTAGTTGCCTAAAAAAAAAAAAAAGTTCAGTGGGGTAACAAATTATTTTAAGTTGAAACAACTATTTACAGTGCGAGTTGCTACCGATGTAAAGCGTTTCATATCAGTAACACGTGAAGTTTCATCAAAGCTATTACAGTCACTGTTTTGGATAAGCGCTAGAAAGTCCTGCCTGAGAGACACCTAATTCCCTTCATGCATGCCACACATCGCACGCCGCACGACTCGAGTGGATTAAACTGAATCAGAAAAGATCAACAGTCGATACTGCAAATGCTAAATGGCTGGCGCACACAAGCTGTGCCCCTAGTCATGAATTGAGAGAAAGGGAGAGAAAAAGAAACAGAAATCACCACTAATGACCAGCACTTGCCATATGGGTGGGACGAACACTAAGGCACATGCTTTCATCCAAACAGACCAGCAGGCTCTTCAAGCCAAATGCCTCAAAAGTGCTGCACAAATTGGTATATGTGGCCAAATTTACGGAGAACATCAGGTGAGCATTCTCTAAATGAGATCTATCACAGCACCTCGCCTCTAAATGCACTGGCCAAGCAGCTATAAAAAACATTACTGGCAATAAATAACACGCAGCGCATAAACTTAGGAGGTCGTACCATCCAGCATACTTTGAACTCTCTAGACAAGTTACAGAGTTAAATAATTCGAAAGGCCAGAAACAAAACTCCTCCCCGTTTCCGGCCCTGGATGAAATATTTAATTTGTCTCCCCCCTGTTGATCGACTGTCTGGCCCGCGCTGGCCCAGCATAAGGCCGACCTCTGCCAGAGGTATTTTAATGAGTTTGCGAGTGTCACCTGCTGTCAATTTCAATTTGAGGTGAAGAACTCCCTGGAGGCTAATTTGCTCTTGCAGCCAGTACGTTACTTCCAATTGGCAGCTAGCGACGGACGTTACATGCTTTGTAAGCACCCATATCTCTTTTTATCTCTCTATCAGACACACAAGCTGCATCCCAATTCTCATACTACATGTACTATATACAGCACAAACACAGTAACAAAAATAGCTTTTACCTTAGTACTCTACTTCTGTTTATGCAGTATGTAGCGTGTGTATATGTACAGTAGTAAAACTGGCAATGACAATGCTTATTTCTCTGGATTTAAACATTCTTGGAAACATTTGGGATAATGTAAGTACACAAGTCAAGAAAATATGTAACACTGTTCTAGTGTTTTTTGGATATTTTAATAAAAGAATTACAGGGATATAATTACAAGTGTAATTTTTGTCATTAAAAGATTAGTACACTTCCAGAATAAAAATTTCCAGAGAATTTACGCATCCCCATGTCATCTTAGATAATCATGTCTTTCTTTCTTCAAACGAAAAAAAAAAATTAAAGGATTTCTCTCCATATAGTGGACTTCAGTGGGAGACAAAAAGTTGAAGATCCAAATTGCAGTTTCAATGCCGCTTCAAAGGGCTGTACACTATCCCAGCGGAGGAATAAGGGTCTTTTCTAACAATAAATAAATAAAATGCATAAACTTTTAACCACAAATGCTCAACCTTTAGGCAGAAGTACCAATCCAGTGTTTACAAAGCGAGCGTGCAAAGAAAGTCACACACCTTTCATAAAAAAAGTAAAACAATGATATTGGATGATTTTTTTTTTTTGGAAGTTGGGAAGAAAAGTTTTTTGCCCTTTCGTACCGCGTTGGACAGAAGTACACAGACAAAGAACTAACCACAAGTGACCTTTCTAATGTGATTATAGACATCATGAAGACGCATCCCAGAGCTAATGCAAGATCAGGATTTGTGGTTGATAAATGTTCATTTTTTTAGAATTTTTTTTTGCTAGATAAGACCCTTATTCCACAGCTGGGATCGTGTAGAGCCCTTTGAAGCTGTATTGAAATTGCAATTTGGACTGTCAGCCCACTGATCCTCATTGAAGTCTACTAAATAGAGAAAAATCCTGGAATGTTTTCCTCAAAAACCCTCATTTCTTTTTGACTGAAGAAAGAAAGACATGAACATCTTGGATGACATGCGAGTAAATTATCAGGAAATTTTTATTCTGGAAGTGAACCAACCCTTGAACTCACCCTCATGTTGTCCCAAACCTACATGTATAAGATTTTTTTTCTCCTCCTGAACACAAAAGAAGATATTTAGAATAAAAATGTATGTAATCAAACAGTTGCTGGTAGCCATTAACTTCCATAGAATGGAAAAAAATACTATGTAAGTCAACTGGGACTAGAAATTACCAATATTACCTCCAATATACCTTTAACTTACACAACCATTCAAAGTTTTGTGGTTAGTACAGTTAGTATTTTTTAAAGAAATTAATACTTTGATTCTAAAAGGATGTATTAAATTGATCAAAAGTGACTGTAAAGGCATTTATAAGATTTGTTCAAAATAAATGCTGTTTTTGGGCAGTTTTGAAAGAATCATGAAAAAATGGATCATGCTTTCCATATATATTAAGCATCAAAAACTGTTTTTAACATTGGTAAGAAATGTTTCTTTTGAAATGTCAGAATGTGACCCTGGACCACAAAACCAGTCATAAGGGTAATTTAGTTTTATTTATACATAATCTGAAAGCTGAATAAATAATCTTTCCATCGATTTGTAAGGATAGGACATTACAACTATTTGAAAATCTAGAATCTGAGGAAAAAATCTAAATATTGTGTAAATCGCCTTTAAAGTTGTCCAAATGAAGTTCTTAGCAATGCATATTACTAATCAAAAATTCAGTTTTGATATTTAGGTAGGACATTTACTAAATATCTTCATGGAACATGATCTTTTCTTAATATCCTAATGATTCTTACCTACTCCAAACTTTTGAATGGTAGTGTATATTAAACCATGAACAATTCAACATGGTACTCGAAGAACTTACACTTAAAAATAGCAACTCAGTTATTTTTAATTTCAGTGCTTTTCCAATCTGATGGCTCCTCGGCTCGCTTTGGCACGCTTTATATTAGGAAAGTAGGCGTATTCAGAAGCAGGGCACATCTTTTCTTGACTCATTATTGGACTGAACTGCCAAAAGCTGACATGTATTTACCCCAATCGCAAGTGAACCCATATTTAACGTAGTCGTGACCCTCCAGTCCATAACTACTGCTCAAACCCATATATTTTCCTCTCAGAGAAGCCTACTTCTAGTGCAAAGTATAAGAATGTGAATTGGGATGCAGCCATACTAATGCTAATGCTTGCCTCTCCTCCAAGCCTTGTCTATTTATCCCGTCTTTCTTCTCATCCTTGCCTCTCTTTCTTTCCTTGGCTTGCTGAAGGGGAGGTTCATTATGTGCTCCCCGTCTCAAGGTTTTGTGGCTGACACTCAAGGTTTCTGCTCAGCTTAGTGGATCATCCATCAGAGCGAAGCTACCTGTGCTGCTTTCGTAGCAGAACGATCCAGAAACTCTTCTCAATGATGTGAAGAAAGAAAAATAAAGGGGAGTAACACTAGCTTAAAGTTACAAGGATCATTTACTCAAAAAAATATAAATTCTGTCATCATTTACTCACCCTAATATGTCGTTTCCTTCTTCTGTGGAACATAAAGAAAGATATTCTGAAGAACGCTGGTTACCATTTATTGGAAAACAAAAAAAATACAACTAGTATTCTTTAAAATATCTTATTATGCAAATGATAGAAAGGCAAACGGGTTGGAATGAGAGTGAATAAAGGGTTAGCATTGATTTCCATTGTATGGACAATAAAATAAAATAGAAGTTAGTGAGAGCCAAAACCATTTTCTGTAGAGGAAAGTCATAGAGGTTTGCATAGAAGTCTCTTTAATTATGTTTGTTAACACAAGGAGGTTCAAATACCTCAAAAAGCGATCCGTTAGCATTTGCATTCATCTCAATGGGACCAGCAGCAGGACCACCCCGAATTATGTGATCTGAGCCAATTTTCATAACAGCACTGACTGATTGCATTGACAACATTGAGTGTACTTTTGTCTTTTTGATTGACACCTGTCACATCACCTTGCTCAGACCCGTCTCTGCTGTTCATTACAAGGTCGCAGTCGTGCATACAAAACGCGTTTCAGATCTCAATCACCGCGTCACAATACCACCTCTTCATTTAATCACCCACTCGCATATTTATTAAATTAATAGACTGTTAATGGACCGTTAAATTAAACTGTATCCTATTTTTTTTGCTTACAATAAACGTCTTTTGCTAGCCTCTCCTCTCCTGAGCCAGCGCCGACGCCGTTTTCTGCAGTCAGATACTCTCTCGGGCTGTTGTCAGAATAAAGAGGCATTCTGCGCACTTCTCTTTGATGTCTGTGACCCGAAGAGAGGAGAGGAGAGAAGAGAAGACGGCAAGATGCTTAAAAGACACTGCTCTGGGAGAAGGAGGAAGAGGGAGCAGGCAGAGAGCGGGAGAGACATAAGGTGCGAGGAAGGAAGAAGAGGAGAGGTACAAAGAAATGTTTGCTCCGTCTCGGCGCTCCTGAGCCTCAGAAGAATGAAAAGAGACTTTAACCTACATTAACAAAGAACTGTGATTTCAAAAATATACAGTCACAATGCGAAAGTGAAAAAGGAAAGGAACGTGGCAAAAGAATCACGATGACGTTATATACTTTTCTAAGTACAAAAGGCTTTTTGAACCCAAACTAAACTTAGAAGACCTGCTAGTAGAATTTTCACCCTATAGTATTTTTTTTTTTTTTTTTAGAAAAGTGTGAAAGCACCAGTATTAGCAAGATTTATTAATTAGATTTAATGATGAATGATATTGCCCCAAAATATCTGTTTTTGGTTTGTAACCCAATGTCTTCAATTGTGGTAATGGTTCAGTAGTTTCAAATGGCAAAAAAATGCAAATGGCCACATTCTGGACAGTCATTGTATGCTAGGCATACAAATTAATTGGTGAGATTTGTCTAATAAAGGAGTTTTAACCTTTACAGGCCAATGGACCTTATGCATTATTTAATGCTTAACAGATCATTAGCCAAATCATTAAAACTAAAACAGAAACTTTTTTTTTTATTTAAAAATGTACAGTTTTTGTGTATATATGAGACAGACAGAAAATCCACAGACAGAAAATAAATAAATAATGATAATAATAATAATCAGCATTATTAATGGTCAGCACATTGTTTAACTGCACTGCACCTTATGCATTATTTAATGATCATTAAACAGATCATTAGCCAATTCATTACAATTGAAGCAGACATTTAATTAAATAATGTACAAATTGTGTGTACATATGAGCTTCAGAGACTCCATGGAATACCTTCAAGGAAAAAATAAAAATAAAATAAAATAAAATAAAATAAAATAAAATGATAGCTATTGATAAATTAAATGTGAAAATGTCTGAATAAATTTCTTTCTCTACCTTATGCATTATTTAATGCTTAACAGGTCATTAGCCAATTCAATAATAATTGAAACAGAAATTTAATTAAAAACATTTAAAATATTTGTGTGTATATGAGCTTCACAGACTCCATGCAATACCTTCAAGGAAAAAAATAAAAATAAATAAAAAATAAAACAATATGATAAAATAAAATCAAAATCAAATTTAGATAAAAAATAAAATAAAATGGTTTTGACTTGGGCATTTTTTAATTAATTTTAATTAATTAATTAATCTGGCATGTTAAATGTAAATGTCTGATATTAATTTTCTTCTTGTGTATGGTTTATGGTCAGTGCATTGTTTAAGTACACTGCAGATGGTGGTTATTTGACTACAGAATCTATTAATTCACTAATTTAAAGAACCTGTTTTTCCTCACGGACAATTTAGATGATCATAAACAGATCAGAATGAAGGAAAAAATGCATTTGCATTTTCTTTTCGACGCATATCGAATACAGATGTTCTTTCATACAGTAAAAACATACATAATTGCATTGACCCTTAAGCTTTGGCAGTAGTCAGCGTTATTAACACTTACAGCATCAGCAGTAATCAATTAGCACAAACACGACCATCCGAGAGCTCGATGAACTATTTAATGACCCCTGTCTCAATACACTGACCTTGCTTAATCGCAAAGGAAATCCATATTGTTTATCAACGATTTCAAATTGCATCACATTTGCCCACAATAAATGTCAAAGCCTTTAATTCAGAGCCAGTGCAGTATCAGAATCCTTGCTTCAAAAGTTCATGGCTAAATTCGGGCGCGAAACCACACGAATGATTATCCACTCAATTATCTTTCTCTCTGTTTGAACTCGGTGGAACGCTGATCCACCCGCAATATGAAATAACAGGGTATTCGTAATACACAGAGCAAAAGCTGCGGCGCTTGTTTAGAGAGGGGGAGCGATAGAAATGGTTCAAGTGAAGCGTGTCTGATTGCAACACTGCGTTGATTTGGTTGCGGTGCCATACGGCCATAATGCCGCGGTCATTCTGATAGCTTGCAAATCATCGCTATAATTACTTCTCGCCAAATCCAGATGAAGATCCTTATTTCAGATTAATTATCTTAATCACAGCATATCAGAGTCAGATGAACCCACAGCGCCAGAATGTGAATCGATGTGTGATGACATTGAAAGGGCAGCGACGTCTGAGACATTCTGATAATTATGCACGGACAGGGATCCGATGACAAAACAAATCAGTTAGGTTCATCTCTGAAGTGGAACCGCCGTTCGGATTATGCAAATGTATTGTGCAACTGTGACAAGAAAATGGGTTAAAATCACACGTTTGTTGAACAGAACACGCACTTTCCGTTCCCCGTTAACCATTACCTCACTATTTAACTCAGCAACAATTTTTAATATTTATATTCAGAGCGTGCTCGAATATGAACCACATTTTTGGTCCTCGGAGGGACATAAGTCCCTTATTCATATCACATCTTTATGTACGGCTGTGATTCTTTGCAGAATCTTAATGAGCTGTTTGAAGTGTTAAACTATCAAACTGTGTAACCACCACCTTCCCTAGTGACTTCTTGGCCTCAGCGGTATGTAAATGAATCCAAACACATTTAATAATTAACACGGAACAGTTTGTCACCATATTAAATTCATATTTCAACTTTAAAAATGAGGGCACCTTGTTTTATACTATAGTGTGTGATCTAACATACAATGCAGTGGGAAAAAAAAGGACAGTGATCCTCAGACATTTTTAGTAAAGCATCACCCTGGTGTTCCTCTACACGGCAATCAACACGCTAATTTAGTCTCTAATAGTAATATAAGTTAATTAATGTCGAGCAAGGCAATCATTTGCCTGGTATGTGACCCTGCAGAATGGAAAAATATTGACCGGCTGCATAGTCAACATTATTTTTTCCCTAAAGCAGCACAAGGAAAAAAGCGAAGCATGAATAAATCATTTACAGTGGTATTCTGTATCAAGTGTTCTGGGCAATAGCTACAGTTTTTCCAAATCAAAGGCTGACAGCCGGCAGTCTGTGAGGTTCTCGGATTGCTGGCAGGAGATGCTGAGGAACAATGGGGCATCCCAGGGAACTGCTCTGTTCATGCTTTACATTATAGATTTTCAGCACAACACCAACTCATGTAACCTGCAGAAATATTCTGATGAATTCCCAGAGGTTTGCTGCACTGGTGTTGATTCGGAATACAAGAACGTGGTGCACACATTTTCACTGCAAATACAGTAACATTGTAGTATTTTAATCAAAAATAACAGTAACACAGAGAAAAGTTAATAACCGTTTTTTATAGAAAAAAGGTTAATTCTGAAAAAAGGTGATTCTGAGAAATCTAATTAGTGAGATATAAACTAGCCATTGCAAGAATAAAGTTAATAAAATTGTGAAATGTTAACTCAGAATTCTGAGAAAAAAAGTTAGAACTGCGAGATGTAAACTCAGAATTTGAAGAAAAAAAAATCATAATTCTGAGCTTCATGTTGCAATTTAGAATTTTTTTCTCAGAGTTGCAATTCTAAATTACATCTCAATTCTTAAAAATAAGTCAGAATTGCACAAAAACGTCCAATTTTTCAGATATGAGCTCGAAATTGCAAGAACAAAATTGTGAAATGTAAACTCAGAATTCTGAGAAAAAAAGTTAGAACTGCGAGATTAAACGAGATTACAGAATTTTAAGAAAAAAGATAATTTTAAGAAAAAAGATAATGTAATGAAATGTAAACTCAGAATTCTGAGAACAAAGTCAGAATTGTGCAATTGTGGAAAAACTAACAATTCTGAGAAATCTAATTTGTAAAATATAAACTCGAAATTGCGAGAAAAAATTGTGAGAATTGTGAAGTGTAAACTCAGAATTCAGAGGAAAAAAAATCAGAATGGTCAAATGTAAGCTTAAAATTCTGAGAAAAAAAAATCTGAATTGCGTAATGTAAACTCAGAATTCTGACAAAAAGGGAGAATTGTGAGAACTGGGTCACAATTCTGGCATTAATACACTGCAATTCTGAGTTACATCTCACAATTCTGAGAAAAAAGTAAGAAACTCTGAGAAATGCAATTTGTGAGATATAAACTTACAATTGTGAGAAAAAAAGTCAGAATTGTGAAATGTAAACTCAGAATTTTCATAAAAACAAATTCATATGAAAAAAGTCCAAATCCAATTTGTGAGATATAAACTTGCAATTGAGAGAAAAGTCAATTGTGAGTAGTAAACTCAGAATACAGAGAAAACATTTTGAATTGTTGAAATGTAACCTCAAAATTGAGAAAAATATTCACAATTCTAAGTCTAATGTTGCAATTCATGGATCTCAGGATTTCCTCCCATTGCACGTAACCTTATGGTGAAGTTTTGCATCACTCAAATTTTCTTCAGAAAACGTAAAAATCTATTTTAGTCACTCTGAAGCATCAGACACACCACTGCATCACAAATAAGCAAGCAGAGGCTCTTCTGGGCTGGTGGAACATTATCAGTCTCTTGCACCAAATGTTTCCTCTTTAGCTGTGTCATCTCAGATTGGTCCAAGACTGAGTGGGCTGAGATGTAGACATCTTAAGAGGCAGAATGTGCCCTCTGCATGTTGAACACTGAGCCAACTTACCATTCACTCTACAAACAGATGTATGAGACTGAGGGGCTGAGAAACACCCCGTGGTATTCATTAGTCAGGAGCTGATCCTGCTCCACTGTACAGCAGCGCTCAGGGTAAACCAATGCTAATGGGGCAGGACCTTCCAGGATATATGGCATGTAGTCAGATGGGGTGAATAAAATCCCCCCTCCTATTACATTCTTCTCCTCTCCCTGTCCTTCAACTCAGGACCAATCATGAAATCACGTCTACCTTGTACTATGAAAAATCTCGCGAGATTTACATGCAACATTCGTGCAACAGTCCATTTTTTAAAATAATAAACAATCTTATTTTATTTAAATGCATTATTAAAATGCATTTATATACAACAGACATTTAGACAAAGTGCTGTACAATAAAAAACTGCAATGATATATATATATATATATGTATATATATAAATAATAAAATTAAAAGATTAACAATAACATTTACATCTACAGTATCAAAGGGGAAAATGTTTGGATGTCTCCACAACAACACACTAGCGTGAAAATGTTGACATATCCAGGTGAAAACGTAAAGCGAAGAGTCTGATTTTACCTGCCAATTGTCTCTCAGGGGAGTAGAGAAGTCAAGAGAGCAGTCAGTAGAAAGACTGGCCTCTTGAATTTATCATGCCAGGAATCAATGGTTCTTCGGTCTCTAGCTACTTGTTAGCAGAGATCAAACCACCTTTTGAGGTCTCTAGAAATAGAGGCGGGGAACACGCAATGACCCCAACCTCAACACGGATAACACAGGCGCCATCATACAGAACACAGGAGTGTGTCCACCCCCGAAGATACCGTGTCCTCCTGTGATAATTTACTCCTACCTGCATCAGGGATAGATTAATTAGGCCTGCAGAGAGCTCTGGCACTGCGTACAATCATTTACAAGAGGCTGGAGGGGTCTTACTATTTCAAACTAATTGGCACAACAATTAAGAGTGCTTTTTAGCGAAGGTAAGAAAAAATGTGGAAGGTTGATACATGGAGAGAGACAAAGAAAGGGAGCTTCCAGAGAAAGAGATATCAATAAGAGTTTGAAATATTATGTTTTACAAGAAAATACAATTTTAGTCTTTCTACTTAAAAAAAAGTCACGTTTAATTTGATTGTGTTACTTATGGATGTGACCCTTTATTTCACAATTCTGACTTATTTCAAAATTGTTAGACATAAACCCAGAATTGCGAGATTAAGAACTAAGAATCGTGAGATATAAACTTAGAATAGCAAGATATAAACTTAAAATTGTCAGATATAAACTCGGAATTACAAGATATAAACTCGGAATTGCGTGATATAAACTCGGAAATTAAGAGATATAAACTCAGAATAATGAGATATAAACTCTGAATCGTGAGATATATATTTAGAATTGTGAGATATAAATTTGGAACTGCAAGACATAAACTCGGAATTGCGAGATATAAACTTGGAAGTACAAGAAAAAACTCGGAATTATGAGACATAATCTCAGAAATGAGAGATATAAACTCAGAATTGTGAGATATTAACTTGGAATCGAGAGATATAAACTTGGAATCGCAAGATAAAACTTGGAATTTTGAGATATAAACTCAAAATTGAGAGATACAAACTCGTAACTGTGAGATATAAACTCAGAATTATGAGATCAAAGCCGAGATATAAACTCGGAATCGCAAGACAAAACTCGGAATTGTGAGATACAGACTCAGAACAGAGATATAAACTCTAAATCACCAGATATAAAGTTGAAATCACCAGATATAAACTTGGAATCGCAAGCTAAAACTTGGAATTGTGAGATATAAGCTTAAAATTGAAAGATATAAACCCGGAATTGTGAGATATAAACATGGAATCGTGAGATATAAACTCAGAATTGCAATGTATAAACTCAGAATTGGGAGACAAACTCGGAATCAGGAGATAGAAACTCAGAATCACGAGATAAAATTTTGGAATTGTGAGATATAAACTCAGAATAGCGAGATATAAAGTTAGAATTGTGAGATATAAACTTGGAATCATGAGAGAAAAAACTCGGAATCGTGAAAGAAAAACACTGAATTGCGAGATATAAACATGGAATCGTGAGACAAACTCAGAATTGCGATACATAAACTGAATTGTGAGACAAACTTGGAAACGAGTTAGAAACGTGGAATTGCAAGATAAAACTCGGAATTGAGTGATATAAACTCGGAATTGTGGGATATAAACAGAATTGTGATATATACAGGTCCTTCTCAAAAAATTAGCATATTGTGATAAAGTTCATTATTTTCTGTAATGTACTGATAAACATTAGACTTTCATATATTTTAGATTCATTACACACAACTGAAGTAGTTGAAGCCTTTTTTTTTGTTTTAATATTGATGATTTTGGCATACAGCTCATGAAAACCCAAAATTCCTATCTAAAAAAATTAGCATATTTCATCCGACCAATAAAAGAAAAGTGTTTTTAATACAAAAAAAGTCAACCTTCAAATAATTATGTTCAGTTATGCACTCAATACTTGGTCGGGAATCCTTTTGCAGAAATGACTGCTTCAATGCGGCGTGGCATGGAGGCAATCAGCCTGTGGCACTGCTGAGGTGTTATGGAGGCCCAGGATGCTTCGATAGCGGCCTTAAGCTCATCCAGAGTGTTGGGTCTTGCGTCTCTCAACTTTCTCTTCACAATATCCCACAGATTCTCTATGGGGTTCAGGTCAGGAGAGTTGGCAGGCCAATTGAGCACAGTAATACCATGGTCAGTAAACCATTTACCAGTGGTTTTGGCACTGTGAGCAGGTGCCAGGTCGTGCTGAAAAATGAAATCTTCATCTCCATAAAGCTTTTCAGCAGATGGAAGCATGAAGTGCTCCAAAATCTCCTGATAGCTAGCTGCATTGACCCTGCCCTTGATAAAACACAGTGGACCAACACCAGCAGCTGACATGGCACCCCAGACCATCACTGACTGTGGGTACTTGACACTGGACTTCAGGCATTTTGGCATTTCCCTCTCCCCAGTCTTCCTCCAGACTCTGGCACCTTGATTTCCGAATGACATGCAAAATTTGCTTTCATCCGAAAAAAGTACTTTAGACCACTGAGCAACAGTCCAGTGCTGCTTCTCTGTAGCCCAGGTCAGGCGCTTCTGCCGCTGTTTCTGGTTCAAAAGTGGCTTGACCTGGGGAATGCGGCACCTGTAGCCCATTTCCTGCACACGCCTGTACACGGTGGCTCTGGATGTTTCTACTCCAGACTCAGTCCACTGCTTCCGCAGGTCCCCCAAGGTCTGGAATCGGTCCTTCTCCACAATCTTCCTCAGGGTCCGGTCACCTCTTCTCGTTGTGCAGCGTTTTCTGCCACACTTTTTCCTTCCCACAGACCTCTTGCTTGAGGGTGTCAATGATGGCCTTCTGGACAGCAGTCAGGTCGGCAGTCTTACCCATGATTGCGGTTTTGAGTAATGAACCAGGCTGGGAGTTTTTAAAAGCCTCAGGAATCTTTTGCAGGTGTTTAGAGTTAATTAGTTGATTCAGATGATTAGGTTAATAGTTCGTTTACAGAACCTTTTCATGATATGCTAATTTTTTGAGATAGGAATTTTGGGTTTTCATGAGCTGTATGCCAAAATCATCAATATTAAAACAATAAAAGGCTTGAACTACTTCGAGTTGTGTGTAATGAATCTAAAATATATGAAAGTCTAATGTTTATCAGTACATTACAGAAAATAATGAACTTTATCACAATATGCTATTTTTTTGAGAAGGACCTGTAAACTTGGAATTGCAAGCTTTAAACTTGGAATTGCAAGCTATAAACTCAGAATTGAGAGATATAAACTTTCAGTTTAACCTTTCAAACTTTCAGAGAAAAAAACAAAAAAACAAAATTGCAAGATGTTAACTTGCAATTGTGAGTTTATTATTATATGTTTTAACCTTAAGTTCACAATTCTGATAAGAAAAGTCTGAATTGTGATACATAAACTACAAAAAAACAAATTGTGAGATGTTGTACTTTAATTTTTTTACATTTCATGCCGCAAAAAAACAAAACAAAACAAAAAACTAATTGTGATGCTTCCATAGTTACTTGCTTTTTTTGTCATTATTTGTGAAATTTGTTCTTTTGGATCGAAAATTCAAAATCAAAATCAAAATAAATCCTGCATCAATTTTATTTACAGTATAGCTTACTGTGACTGCGCTTTATCAACTTTTAGAATTTTTGAAGCATGATCGTTTTTGAAGGATGATATATTTCAGAGGACAAAAGATGTTGATCCAGGAACACATGGACTGTTTGTGCATTCGAAAACATTGAAACAGAGTACAACAAAAAAGATTGCAGGGGTCTTGAGATGAATTTTGCAGTTTGCTTTGCTGTTACAAAACAAGCTCACAAGGGAGACAGTGGGAAAAAAACAACAACGTATGATGCAATGGTCAAAGGTGTGCATCTAACACAAGCACACTGACCAACAATTAAAAAACAGCACATATACACATCTTGCGTGAACGCCACTTTAATTTTACGCACATCTAAAAGATAATAAGCAAAGATTAAACAGCAACAAGACCTCAATGTCATTGGTATTACAATGCTAAGAATATGACATTTGTTCTCAGACATTGTGCATCAGGGATTAATGTGTTATTTCATTAGACGCATTTTGATTGATGCGGCAAGTAGGGGATGTAGAAAATCACCTCTGCTGCAATGAGACTTTGATTGTGTCTATGGCAGTTTGAAACTGGCAATCTATCCTCAAAGCAATCTGCAAAGCAGCCATTCTTCTCGTCTCCCTGCTCGCCCGTCCTCTCAGGGGGAACACCAGTGTAACTCTTTATAAAGAGTCAAACAACCAGACCTAAACAACCGCAAAGGATGTTTAGCAGGGCAGAAAGTGCTGTTTCCTCACTGATACCACACGCCAAACATAGTCTGCCACAAAGACTTGCGTTCACAAAACAATTAAATGGGAACAGTGCTGAAACTATAGTGGAAAGATACAGAAAGGATTATGAGCTGTTGTACATCTATATTGTTGTCTGAAATAGCAGTATTAATATGCCTCTAATAAAACAAAAATACTAAAACCTTTTAATGAATCATTCCAGTATATACATGTCTTTTTCATGTTTTTTTACGAGATACAAAATCAGAAATATGAGATTCAAATTAAGAATTATGAGATTTAAACTCAAAATTATGAGATATAAACTCGCAATTCCGAAATATAAACTCTGAATTATGAGATATAAACTCAGAATTAGGAGATTTAAACTAAGAATTATGAGATTTAAACTCGGAATTATGAGATATAAACTCAGAATTACGAGATATAAACTCAGAATTACGAGATATAAACTCAGAATTACGAGATATAAACTCAGAATTACGAGATTTAAACTCAGAATTATGAGATTTAAACAAAAAATTCCAAGATATATACTCAGAATTACGAGATTTAAATTCGGAATTGTGAGATAGATCTTGAGAAGATTTAAACAGTATTATAAGATTTTAACTAAGAATCACGAGATTTAAACTCTGAAATATGAGTTTTAAACTGAGAATTATGAGATTTAAACTCAGAATTACGAGATATAAACTCGGAATTATGAGATTTAAACTAAGAATTATGAGATTTAAACTCAGAATTATGAGATATAAACTCAGAATTACGAGATATTAACTCAGAATTATGAGATTTAAACTCGGAATTATGAGATTTAAACAAAAAATTCCAAGATATATACTCAGAATTACGAGATTTAAATTCGGAATTGTGAGATAGATCTTGAGAAGATTTAAACAGTATTATAAGATTTCAACTAAGAATCACGAGATTTAAACTCTGAAATATGAGTTTTAAATTAAGAATTATGAGATTTAAACTCAGAATTATGAGATATAAACTCGGAATTATGAGATTTAAACTAAGAATTATGAGATTTAAACTCAGAATTACGAGATATTAACTCAGAATTATGAGATTTAAACTCGGAATTATGAGATTTAAACAAAAAATTCCAAGATATATACTCAGAATTACGAGATTTAAATTCGGAATTGTGAGATAGATCTTGAGAAGATTTAAACAGTATTATAAGATTTCAACTAAGAATCACGAGATTTAAACTCTGAAATATGAGTTTTAAATTAAGAATTATGAGATTTAAACTCAGAATTACGAGATATAAACTCGGAATTATGAGATTTAAACTAAGAATTGTGAGATAGATCTTGAGAAGATTTAAACTCAGTATTATGAGATTTAAACTAAGAATCACAAGATTTAAACTGAAATATGAGATTTAAATTAAGAATTACCAGATTTAAACTCAGAATTATGAGATATAAACTTGGAATTATGAGATTTAAACTAAGAATTACGAGATTTAAACTCGGAATTGTGAGATAGATCTTGAGAAGATTTAAACTCAGTATTATGAGATTTAAACTAAGAATCACGAGATTTAAACTAAGAATCACGAGATTTAAACTCTGAAATATGAGATTTAAATTAAGAATTATGAGATATAAATTCAGAATTATGAGATATAATCTTAGAATTACGAAATATAAACTCGTAATTATGAGATATAAACTTGGAATTATGATATTTAAACTTGGAATTATGAGATATAAACTGAAATTACGAAATATAAACTCGGAATTATGAGATTATGAGACAAGGAAAGATTGGCAAACTAGTCAAGTAACATGTTCATTTAGAAAGCAAATTTGCCAATAAAAACCACAAAATAAATCACAAATTCAACAAATTCATTGTGAATATTCAGTATACTAAATTGCATAGCACAAACAATGATCCCACATTTCCATAGTCTGTCACAATTTAGGGCAGTACTACCACTGATCGATTTTCATTTACATTTCAATCTGCATGCTTTTACCGACTGTCAGTTCATCATGTCACTTTTCTCCTGTTTTCCCATGCACTAATAACACAAAGAGCTGCACCCACTCCTTTTAGACACCTGCCGATTGTTCTCCGTTCATTTCACGAGCCTAAATACATAAATTACCCCCACCAAAATTAAAAACCCCATCCAAGCAAAGTAATGGGAATCTGCATATTTATAATATCTGGAAGAGCTCTCCATTTCCATCAATGGCGTCCATTAATATGCACACCGCACATATTTAGTGAAGTGGGATTGTGTGACAGGCCGCGCTGTCTTCCGTCAAATTCCGCAAACACTCCACATCAACAGACTGCAATAATAGCGGGTGGAAGCCGGCATCAGTGTTTTGTGACATTAATGTGTAGTTCCTCTACCCTGGCTCTTCTCAACAAGTGTCTACGTCCCTGAAATCCCTCAGCGTCCAGGTCCGGTAGAAAGGGCGTGTCTGACCCGTCAATCAAATTTGTTTATAGCGCTGCTGTTGGCCAGCTACATGCTGACATTGCTGCTGCCGTGAGACCTGGCGAACCCGCCAGGAACGGAAGACCATCCATCAAGCCGACAGTCAGGCAATACAAACCACTCGGAGGGCGAGAACACACACGTCCTTCCAGTGCCAGATTTATCGCCCTCATATATACGCTCCACTGATGGATACCTCATAAATGGCCGATCAGAAAAGCTGAATTAAAGCTCCACCCACAATGTCATTCTTCACTCTCAACAGCTTGTACCTCAGCATAAAGGTCATCTTGTGTTATTATTTTTTAGAATCATGTTATGAAAGCAATTATTTCAAAATTTAATTCTCAATTTTCTCCTTCTATAAGTGTTTTATTGACCTTTCTACCTCCTATATTTGTAGAGAGACGGAAACAGGGTCAGGAAATGAAACAAGCTGGATTTAAACTCAAATCACCAGCAAATAAACCTCAGAGAAAACCTCTCAGAAAACTGTCACTGGGCCGGTACTCTTTCGAAAAGTACACCTTTGTACCTTATTTACCCCTACAGGGTGGATTTTAGTACTTTAAAGGTAAATATTTGTACTTAAACGGTACACATTAGTACCTTTTGTACAGTAAATACAGTATGTGTACTTACATTGCACTTACCTAATAAAGTACTGAAAATATAAGGTCCTACATGGGTTAAAATTATATTTAGAGGTAGGTTCAGGGTTAGTACCTACAGTAGTTATTACCTAGCAGTGTTGGGAAAAGTTACTTTTAAAAGTAATGCATTACAATATACTTTTTTTGGAAAGTTACATTACTTTTGCATTACTTTTGAAATCTGAGCAGGGCTTGCTTGTTTGTTTTTAATATAAAAAGTTCAAATTTTAGCAAATGTAAAAGCCCTTTCATACCAAAAAGTGAACTAAATAAGCCTAAAGCTAAGTAAATTCACGTCTGTACAGTGGAATTGTAGGAGAAGGAAGTTCAACACTCTTCAGCAATGAGAAAAATGAAGCACAAATGTTAAATTAAATGCATAAAGGGAAAAAAGTAACTGCTGTTACTTTTTTGAAAAAGTAACACAGGTATTTTCTTGTAAATAAAAAAGTAATGCGTTACTTTACTATTTTACGTAATAGTAAACGATTACGTAACTTGCATTACTTATAATGCATTACCCCCAACACTGTTACCGTTATTGTAATAATAACACTGCTACCGCTACAGCTTTAAAGCAATAAGCCACTTACATCTGTGTTACAGTAATTTTACCAGGTAAAGCAAGAAGTCCTTTTAATTTGTTTCATCAAACAGCAGCCAACAACATGATTGGTAAATGCATTCAATAAATAGATAAATGAATCTGAATTTTATGTAAAGGGACAGTACACGTAAAACTGAAATTTCTCATTTACTCACCCTCCGGTTGTTCCAAACTGATTTTCTTTCCTCTGTGGACACAAAATAATATATTTTAGGAAATATCTACGAAATTAAATTTTTTTTTGGCCATACAATGAAAGTTTGAACATTCTTCAAAATATCTTTTTCTGCAATCCGCAAAAGACAGTATGACACAAAGATGAGCAAATGATGACAGAATTTAATAATTTTTGGTAAATAACATACTAACCTAATTAGCGGCAATCTACATTGCAGCATGGCTCATTATACATATATAATGACTTTGAATGTGGCTCATCCTATCAGAAGTGTGATAAACCACATTATACTAAACATTTTGAATAATAGGAAAACTTGCTGCACAAATGAGTGAGAAATATCAGATATCTATATTTAAATCCAAGCTGAAATAACACATTAAATATGAACTGTATAAACAGAATGACAGTAAAAAAAACAGTCTAATAAGAATAGTTTTGACATAAATAAACTTAAATCTGCCTTTTTGAAAAAAAGCATGCAGCATTTACAGTAGAATCAATCATGGTTTTGGCGCTCTGACAGTTGTGTTAAGAAAACTCTTTGTTAGATGAGCACACACTCACTTTCACATAACTGCTGATGTCTTCTTTTGCTGAAGAAGCAGCATTTTAATTCTAAAGGATTCTGAAATGCTGAAAAATGTCATTAAATACCCATTATTCTTTATTCCTTGCACTTGTCATCCTCGTCTTTTCTTCCTTTTTTCTTTATTACACATTCGCTTTGTTCCAAAAAAACTAGTGAGCTGTCAATGTCTAGACAACATTTAATTCAACAAACTGTAGGTGCACTCCATACACAGTAGTTTCATAATGTATACACAGCAGGCATCTTAATTATGTTATCTTTTAGAACATACACTACCATTTAAAAGTTTAGCGTGTGTAAGATTTTTAAATGTTTTAGAAAATAGTCTCCCATGCTTACCAAAGGCTGGATTGATTTGATAAAAAAAAAAAAAAAAATATATATATATATATATATATACACACACATACATACATACACTGAATTTTTTTTTATATTATTACAATTTCAAATAATAATTGTATGTTTTAATATTTTTTTTAATGCAATTTATTCCTGTGATGCCAAGCTGAATTTTAAGCATAATTACTCCAGTCTTCAGTGTCAATGTCAGAACTCATTCTAGTATGCTGATTCGCTGCTCTAAAGACATTTCTTATCAACATTTACAACATAAATGTCTTGACTGTCACTTTTGATCAATTTAATGCATCCTTGATGAATGAATAAAAATACAAATTTTATTAAAAAAAAAAATAGGAAATTTAAGATGACATTAAAAAAACATCAACAGAAATACTTCAATTAATAGTATGAGTTTTGTACTTAGGTTACAATATTGTGCCAACATGCTAATGCCAAACTCCACTAAAATCATTTGAATCGAGTCCATCATGCAGAGCGCCAATGTATTCTTTGCAAACCACTGATTATGTAGGCAGTAGGCAATGAGGCAACACACTAGGTTTCTAAACAGAGCTTTTGTCTGTTTACATGCTTGTTTTAGTCCGCGCTTCAGACATTTCAAAGACTAACGCTGAATCTAAAAGGAAACCTGCGGAAATGTATTTATACAATCTGCGTCCCAGAATTGAATCAGAACCAAGCATCATAACTGAGGTGCCTCTATATTGAATTGCGGTTCTCTGATGCACGTTGAGTAGATTCTCATTTTTTTTTTTTTTCAGGTTGACGGCAAAGCACAGCGCCTGAGATAAAAAAAGACAACATATGGACTGGATTCACTGACTTGAATATGTATAAAACATCTAAGGAAGAGATGTCTACAAAACCTTTGCTGAGTTGCGCTCCTCAAACCAAGATGAAAACAGAAATCAATGCGGTGAAATTATATCACTGCTATATGAAAAGAGGGACCTCTACAATAACATCAAAGCATATGTTGAGAGGCTATTGTTTTGACAATATTTGCATGCATAAGGCATTCAAAGAACATGTGGATGGACCCAGAGATTAAAGTGTAATATTTCATATTCTATCAGTAATGTATGCCATGTATTTTTCTTTAAAATTACATGCACTGATGAATCTTGTACTATAAGACCTAAAAAAAAATGCATGTTCCTGGTCTTATCCATTCTGTTTTCATGTTGACTTGAAATGGAAAGGAGAATTTTAAAGTGGAAAGGAAAGAAATGAAATGAAAAAATGTCATGCCTTAGCAGCTGTCAAAGGTAGCTATGTTTTATCTTGTGTTATTCAGTAAATGTTCTGCCTATAACGCAGAGAGGAAATAATACATTGTTCCTGTCTTGGGCGGTTATACTGCAGACCAGCTGTGAAATTCTTCATTGTTGTTCGAAGCAGGTACAACAAGCATATCCAGACACTTCTCAACCAGGGACCGCTTCTCTGAGGAGTGTAGAGAAGCAGCGTCTCCTCAAAAACATTTGGAGGAGAAAACAATCGATGGTGCCGCAATAAGACAAAGCTAATGTTATAAAATATGAGATTGAATAGAGTTAACACTGACATCTCTGTCTTTTGGCTTGTTGAATTCTAATCACACACCACTATGGGACCTTTCACCTTTAGGGTTTACCCTGGTGAGACTGGGTTCACCATTCTTTGACCTCTGGGTAAATGATTACAGCATGCATGAGAACATGTTTGTCTGTGTGTGTTCTTGAATTCAGCATCCCATTTTCACTCTGTCCCAGTGCTAAAAAATCTGTGCTGTAGAGCTTTTATGGCTTGACCGATAAAAAAACCCCAAATGACCACAGGGTCAAGAAACCAGCAATGCTGACCCACACTTTTTATTCACACCTCCACAGAGGTTCATTCAAGGGACACAGAGTTTACAAAACAGATACTGGACAGAGGCTCACCTATTATTATTACAAACAAACAAACAAACAAATAAATAAATTTGAATGTCCAGCGAACAATTTCATTTTGTTTCTTTTGATTTTGGTGTGATCTGTAACCTGAACATGTCTTTGTCAGATTCTCAAGTCTTTTAACAACTCAAAAACTAAACAAATAAATAAATACAACCAACAGTGTATGGATTTATTTAATAATTTATGGTTTAATGGTGTCTCTGTTTCTTCTGCAAATAAAATTTTTTTGCAGCACTGTAAAAACGTTTTCTTCTGTCTATAACTAACCTTCAAATGACAACATATCCGAGATAAGGCCGCGGCACTATCATCTTCATAGGTAGTGTGTGCTAAAACCTGAATCTGATTAGCTGAAGTCTCAAGGTCTTGAGTGGGAGCTGTGTGGGACTGTAAAAAGTGCCAAAAGCAACTCTCACTCAAGGAGCATGAGAATGGAGAGGATGCTCTTGGACAATAAGCAAGCAAGGTCACATATCCAGGACATACAACTGCAAAACCATATTTTTTATTATTAGTTTTCAATGTTCTGAGAGATGTATCTTTGAATACATATTATGTATTATGTAGAAGCTGAACATTTTTTGCAGAAGTATTTTCAGCATTCAATAAAAAAATTAACTTTTTTTTTTCTCTCAGTGAGATTTTTGTTTGCACAAGGAGTCTGACAACAGCAATGCTTCACAGAGAGATCTGATCTCGTCATCATCCAGTTTGTCTGGAATGACATAAAGAAACAGAACAAATTGAGACAGACTAAATCCAGAAGAACTGTGGCAACGTCTTCTGAAAAACTGTGCGAGTGCACCTAGGGCAATAAACGCAAAAGATCACACCAAATGTTGATTTAATTTAGTTAAAAGAAGCTAACTGATAAAGAAAATCTATTTATGACATTATTATTTTTGAAAGCATCCTCATTTTACAGCATTTTTACACAAGTTGCTAAAATTTTTAACAGTGCTGTAGCTTTGCAGGTAGGCTTCTTAAAGCATCTTGGAGACGTTGCCACAGTTCTTCTGGATTTAGTCTGTCTCAGTTCTGTTCTGTTTCTTCATTTCATTCCAGACAGACTGGATGCTGATAATAAGATCAGAGCACCGGCTGTTGTCAGACTCCTTGTGCAAACAAAAATCTAATCAGATTATTACAATTAAATGGCTAAATTAATGTTTGGAAATGTAAACTGATATTTCCTACTGACACACTAGAGCAAAAGATAGAAATAACATACTTTAAACCATTTTTTAGCTGCTGAAAATACTAGTGTTCTAATAATTTTGGCCACCACTGCATGTATGTAGACAGGCAGACAGACATGCTGTTCTCTGAGGTCCACTTATGTCATCAAGATTTTTACATCAAAAAGCATCAGCATTTAAAAGTAATAGGCTATTTTCTGTCCTGTTTTGATCCCTCTCATCTAAACGCTCTGTTTGAATAGGCGTGATGAATTGTAGACTCGTAAGTCAATGCCCACTGCTATGATTGGCCGTCCCACTTTATATTAAGTGGCCTTATCTACTATGTACTTACATTTAAAGTAATCATTTGTTACAATGTACTTATTGTGTACATACATGTTTTTACATTGTACTTATATTTTAAAAAATACCTGCATGTAATTAATTTCTGTATTTACATTTGTAATTATACTGTTGACCCATCCCTTACACCTTAACCCACCCCTAAACCTACCCATACCACCAAACCTGTCCCTAAACTTACCCATATCCCACCTCAATAGCAGCAAAAGTGTTTTGCAATACAATATGAACACAATAATTACAGTACTTATTTTTTGATGTAAGTGCATAGTAGTTAATGCGGGACCTGATTGGCTTGTGTATGTATGACAGCCTACATCCTTCATAGATGGACGCTGCTGTGATTTAGGTCAAAAGCGCATGAATACTCAGTACATATGTTACGTGTATCTGTGTGACATTTTTATTTTTATTAAGTCCATAGGTGGTGTTGAGTGGGAATCCCCATTCCTGGAGAGTCGCGTGACGTCATCGGGGATTTCAGATAAACGGGTCGTGAGGCCACAATGGCGGTCTCTCTCTTCCTTTCTCGGACGCTTCCAATGTTCCTGCGGGGGTCTCTCTTGTCGCCTCTTTGGGGCTATGTATTTTTTAGTTCTTCTGTTAATTTGTAATTTTGTGATTTCATACGCAACAACATTCTCTGTTCTTTAATTAGTAGCGGGTAGAGAATTTATTTATTTATTTATTAGTTCACGTTTTGTTTAGTTAGTAAGAATTGAACGAGGGAAGCAGTGGTCCGGAAGACTCACCTGTTTTATTTTAAATTCGGAAGTCAGGTAAGAACTTTATTCCGAGAACAGGTGTAGTTGGGCGTTCTGTTTTCTTAGCTTTCTACCCGCGAACTGATATTCTTTTGTTGTAACAATTATTGGTTTTTGTTTGTACATATGTTTTGAGAATTATACATTGTTCTTCTTAGTGTTTCAGTTACACTGAGGCATCTCTAAATTCACTCCTCATTACTCATTGTGACTCTTTTATATGTTCGGCCTGTATCCTTTATTTGTGTTTAATTTAACAAGCTTTAAACTGGTTATAGGTCGTAACAACATATCAAACAATCCGTAATTACAGACAAAGCAATAGTGATCACGTAATAAAAACAGTTACTCACACTTGTGTGGTGTGACATTACTGTCAGATTCAATAAAGTTGGCACAACATCATCTTTTAGTTTCAATCTTTCGGAAAATCCTGTTTCAAATGGTGCCTTGTTTGTAAACGAATCCACAGTAAAATGAAGTGAACAAAGGACCCCGTTCTGGATCTTAATTAAACAAAGTTCATCCATTCTTTCCTAACATCGGGATCAGAAGGAAGGCAATGCAAAGACTACAACTTGACTCTGCACGACATCTTGTTGTATTCGCAGCAACCTTAATCGCTTGGTTCCTGCGTAGACCTGTGATGGCCTCACTAGTTATTACACAACATGTGTGAATTAATGGGCGGGGCTAAACAGGCAGCGGAGGCGGAGTTTATCCACACTACTACATCATAAAGTGGCGCATTCCACAACTTGTCGTTTTGGCAGATCGGCTTCAATATAAGCGGTTTTTAGACTAACAAGAATGTTTTGAGTTCTGAAACTTGCAGGATGTTTTTTTAGTACAATGACCTCTTTCTTATATGCCAAAGAATTTAGATTTCTCAGTTCAGGATTACATTTCTCATATGACTGTATCTGCAGGTTCTAAAAACTTAATCCAAATAAAAAATGAAAAACTGCTGTTACCGTAAAGCTAAACAATATTTACCGGTGTCAGAGCATTAATAACAGTTATCTGAAACTCCCTGCACACCTAATCTGTATTCATTAAACAGTAACTTTTCAAAGCAAGGCTGACTGATTTATTTACAATTCGACATAAAAGACAGTCACGCTGCACAGTGATTCTCGCAGAGGGGGGAGGCTTGTGTATGATTCTCCTCATGTCACATTTGTGTTGTTCCATTTACATCCATAATTTCTGGAAGACTTTGAACCTCAGCGAAGACGCACTAAAGGCTTCGCATGCAGGGAACTCCAGTGGAGCACTGATACCCAGCACAATACAAACAGACTTTGTAATACCGGTGAGTACACATCACAATCACATATTTGCCTTGCTTTGCTGAGGTTTAGATGATGTACGCACAGTTGTCTCAGCATTTGCATTGCAAACCAGCGAGAATTTGCTGAGATAGCAAGTGGCACGGAGAAATCAATGACGAAACCCAGTGGAAATGTGCGGCTTTGATTTTGAGGGTATTTTTCGTTTACTTTTGTAATACAAAGTCCTGAAGCAAAACCAGGTTTTATTGCAGCTTAATAGAGAATTGAGCTCTGAATTAAAAAAGGCTGAATCCATCCCGACACTGACCACCGGCTGAGCAAATTCATTTAAGGGCTTGTTCTGGTACACAAACACACACACACACACACACACACACACACCTTCTTGATAGCCTGAGCAGTGAGATACTTTAATGTTCATACGCACCGTGCTGCATGGCGGATTTTAAAAAGCTGTGACTTTAACTAAACGGGTGCTGCTGCTGCTGTACAGGGGGCAAACTGAGGACAACCAGCGCTCTAAACACCACTTTAGCGGCATCGCGCTCTGAGATAGGGAAAAGATTTGGTGCTCAAACAGCCTGCGGTGTGACAGACACAATCTGAACTTGTCAGCACTGACAACAGATGGCTGGGACCACCAAAAAATAATAACATACAGTGACATGAAAATAACATTCATACAACTTTGTATGCTCCAACATTCTTATGTATGACACAATATGCCTTGTTATTCGCAACGCAAGGTGGTTCGGATGCTGGCATGCTGTCATTTTCCCCTCTCATGGCACCCATTTCCTATTTTCACCGCAACTTTTTTGAGAATGTGCAAAATTACATACTACATACCAAAATTACATAAATGCACAAAATAAAGATTTTCTGTGTATTAATACAATGCAAATTATTAAATGTGTGTTTATATGTTTAAAATAAAGGTGCACATTTACAGTGTAATACATTTTTTTTTTTTTTTTACACAATTTATATTAGGGCTGTCAAATCGATTATAATCGATAATCGAATATATAATTTAATAATTTGTGCATACTAATTTATTTTTAACTTTTTAATATTTTTGTATATATATATATATATTAAAACAAAAAAAAGGCTTGAACTACTTCAGTTGTGTGTAATGAATCTAAAATATATGAAAGTCTAATGTTTATCAGTACATTACAGAAAATAATGAACTTTATTTCATTATTTGAGAAGGACCTGTATTATATATTATATTTTTATTTTTACACACATAATTTCTATTAGGGCTGTCAAATCAATTAATCGCATCCAAAATAAAAATAAAAGCATGTTTTTACATAAATGTGTTTGTACTGTGCATATCTGTGTGTGTGTGTGTGTGTGTGTGTGTGTGCATATATATATATATATATACACACACACACACACACACACACACACACACACATACATACATACATACATATATATATGCATATATATGTGCATTCTATTTTATTTGTTAATTTATTTACTATTTAACTTATTTAATTATTAATTTATTCACATATATTTAATTTATATTTTTATCAGGGCTGTCAAATCAATTAATAACAATTAACCAAAATAAAAATAAAAGCAAGTTTTTACATATATAATTTGTATGTTATACAAAAATATTAAAAAGAGTTAAAAATAAATTGGTATGCACAAATTATTAAATGTGTGTGTGTGTGTGTGTGTGTGTATATATATATACATACATATATATATATGTATAAACATACATGCACATATACGTAAATATTGAAAATAATTACATGTATGTATGTATGTATATGTATATATATATATATATATATACACATACATACATACATTTGTATGTATATGTATATACATATATATATATATATATATATATATATATATATTCATTTTATATATGATTTAGATTTTATAGAAATCTAAATAAATATTACATATAAATATATACAGTACACACACATAATATGTAAACATAACCATTTATTTTGGATACGATTAATCACGATTAATAGTTTTGACAGGTCAAATTTATATATTTGCTGAGCACAACCCCGAAACTGACGCATAATTATGCTAGAATTATAATTATGGTTATGGCTTACTTTAGGGTTGCCTGCAATTGTGCAAAATGTGTTGATATTACTATAGTAAGTACATGTAACGTGTAACAAAGACACTGTAAAAAAAAAAGTGTTACCATAAAATAAGATACCGTTTAACTTTAAAGTGCATGACTTCAGACATGCAACCACAATAAATATGGTTTCTAACTCACTGACTAGTCAGCCTTCCTGATCTGTTCTTAACTCTCTTAGTTCAGTAGTACACTGTGTGTTTTCCCGAGCCAGTCCATTATTTCCCATCGTTTTTGGCTTTTTCAGTGATCAGTTCCGGGCCACACTTTTTTGTCTCAGCACTCTGATCCGTCTTCCCAGCTGTGTGATGAAAACTAGATCTTATTTTGCCAGGAGGTTATCCTTCGGGGCAGTTCAAAGGCCCCTCAAAATCTCCACATTACATTGACATGGCTGTGAAATCTTCAGTTTCACATCCCCACCTTGGGCAAAGAGATACGGCGAGCACAGCTGGACTTGGCCTAGTTAGTATTCCGCTTGACTGTAGGGTACAGCGCTGGGGTTTATAGTGTTCTACTGACAGTAAAGGTCAGACCTCAATGGGCAAGCAATCTGTTAAGCCCTCTTCAACTGTGTACTGCACACACACACTCACAAAGACTCACAAATACACACAGGGCAAGATTACATGACTTGGACCAGTTCCTCAGACACAATCACACTCTTCACTCACATTCACAATAAGTCTCTCTCTCTCTCTCGCTTGATCCACAGCTCACGCACATACCAGCATCTGGGTGAATCATGTGAAACATGTTTGGGCCATGTTTCACTCACAAAAAGCAAAAGAAAACATCGAAAAATATATTTTCCACAAAGAAAATGAAGCCTGCTTTAAGTCACACTAAGGTTTTTTGGCATTGTGACATTATTTTGATGAGAAATAAGCACATTTTTCTTAAAATGTATACAACTGTGATGCACCTAAATATTGAATTTATTATTTATTTTTTAGTGCTGTCAAACGATTAAATACGTTTTTGTTTACATAATATATGTGTGTGTACTGTGCATATTTATTATGTATATATTAATACACAAACATACAGTATATATTTTGAAAATATTTAAATGTATATATTTATATTCATATAATTTATATTCTATATAAATATATTTAATATATAAATGTAATCCATTTTTCATATACAGGTCCTTCTCAAAAAATTAGCATATTGTGATAAAGTTCATTATTTTCTGTAATGTACTGATAAACATTAGACTTTCATATATTTTAGATTCATTACACACAACTCGAAGTAGTTCAAGCCTTTTATTGTTTTAATATTGATGATTTTGGCATACAGCTCATGAAAACCCAAAATTCCTATCTCAAAAAATTAGCATATCATGAAAAGGTTCTCTAAACGAGCTATTAACCTAATCATCTGAATCAACTAATTAACTCTAAACACCTGCAAAAGATTCCTGAGGCTTTTAAAAACTCCCAGCCTGGTTCATTACTCAAAACCGCAATCATGGGTAAGACTGCCGACCTGACTGCTGTCCAGAAGGCCATCATTGACACCCTCAAGCAAGAGGGTAAGACACAGAAAGAAATTTCTGAACGAATAGGCTGTTCCAGAGTGCTGTATCAAGGCACCTCAGTGGGAAGTCTGTGGGAAGGAAAAAGTGTGGCAGAAAAGGCTGCACAACGAGAAGAGGTGACCGGACCCTGAGGAAGATTGTGGAGAAGGACCGATTCCAGATCTTGGGGGACCTGCGGAAGCAGTGGACTGAGTCTGGAGTAGAAACATCCAGAGCCACCTTGTACAGGCGTGTGCAGGAAATGTGCTACAGGTGCCGCATTCCCCAGGTCAGGCCACTTTTGAACCAGAAACAGCGGCAGAAGCGCCTGACCTGGGCTACAGAGAAGCAGCACTGGACTGTTGCTCAGTGGTCCAAAGTACTTTTTTCGGATGAAAGCAAATTTTGCATGTCATTCAGAAATCAAGGTGCCAGAGTCTGGAGGAAGACTGGGGAGAGGGAAATGCCAAAATGCCTGAAGTCCAGTGTCAAGTACCCACAGTCAGTGATGGTCTGGGGTGCCATGTCAGCTGCTGGTGTTGGTCCACTGTGTTTTATCAAGGGCAGGGTCAATGCAGCTAGCTATCAGGAGATTTTGGAGCACTTCATGCTTCCATCTGCTGAAAAGCTTTATGGAGATGAAGATTTCATTTTTCAGCACGACCTGGCACCTGCTCACAGTGCCAAAACCACTGGTAAATGGTTTACTGACCATGGTATTACTGTGCTCAATTGGCCTGCCAACTCTCCTGACCTGAACCCCATAGAGAATCTGTGGGATATTGTGAAGAGAAAGTTGAGAGACGCAAGACCCAACACTCTGGATGAGCTTAAGGCCGCTATCGAAGCATCCTGGGCCTCCATAACACCTCAGCAGTGCCACAGGCTGATTGCCTCCATGCCACGCCGCATTAAAGCAGTCATTTCTGCAAAAGGATTCCCGACCAAGTATTGAGTGCATAACTGAACATAATTATTTGAAGGTTGACTTTTTTTGTATTAAAAACACTTTTCTTTTATTGGTCGGATGAAATATGCTAATTTTTTGAGATAGGAATTTGGGGTTTTCATGAGCTGTATGCCAAAATCATCAATATTAAAACAACAAAAGGCTTGAACTACTTCGAGTTGTGTGTAATGAATCTAAAATATATGAAAGTCTAATGTTTATCAGTACATTACAGAAAATAATGAACTTTATCACAATATGCTAATTTTTTGAGAAGGACCTGTATATATATGCATGTGTGTTTATATCTGCACATAGCCTAATAAATATACACAGTACACGCTTATATATTATGCGACCAAAAATATTTTAATTAATCGCTTTTAATCATTTGACAGCACTATTATTTTTGCATCACATATTATTTATTTTTCCAATTATTTTTAATGATGATTCTAATCTAATTTAATATAATTATTATATTATTATTTTATTATATATAATATATAATACTATAACACATCAAATTATGTAAAATAAACACAACTACACCTTCAAAAAGTGGTCTAGAAGCAATTTTCAATTAATTACAAAGAAACTGAATTGAATTAAACATGAAGAAGAAAAACTTAAATTTATTGTAAAATGTCCTCTAATAATCTTTACAAATAAAAACACTTTTTTACAGTGTAAAATAATAATAATAAAAAAAAATATATATAAAAAAAACTAGTTTTATTTTTTTATATATATACTGTTGTATTTGTTATATATATTAGTTTTGGAATAAACTGTTGGCTGGTTTTCCCAAATCCGCCCATCAATTTAAGGCCTTTGGAGTTAGCTTAATTCTTTCAGTATGGTTTGCTATAGATAAATTACAATGTAAAGTACAATGTTTATATTTTGCAATGTAAAGCATATAATGTCATGTACTGTTTAAATCACAAGCCAACAACACTTCTAAACACACAGACCAGCATACATAAGATACACATACAAGCACAGTTCACTATTGTCAATGGTTAGACATAAAATACCTCAGACTAAATATACCTGGCAGACCATAAAACAACCCAAAATACAAATCCAAACAAATCCACAGACTTGCACTGAAAGAAAACTGAAACCAGAATATCAAGAGATTTGGCAAACCATCCACAGCATCCTAGCAGAGTGGAGGTGATTTCTGCATTGGCAAGCATCGCTCATGTTGTCTTCAGACAAAAAAACAAAACAAAAACAAAAACAAAAAAATAATGCACACTTCAGAAAAACTATTTGAAATAAACTTAAATGTGCAGGTGCACAAACATGCACAAACACAAATGCATATTGTTGCTTTAAAATTGAGCTTAATTGTAAAGATTAATCAGTGATGAATAATAAAGAAACGTTAATAAGTATAGACACCTCTGGAAGTTGTACCGCAAGACACTGCCAAGCCGTACCAGTTACAGCTCATAGCAAACTAGCAGAACTGCGGATCAGTATAGCGTCTAGTCAAAGAAATGCTATACAAAATGCCTAGGATGTCCTTGAAGTCCGCCTGTATAGAAAAACACACAGAATTCAATAAAGAGAAGACTGATGCTTCTACAGATGGGCTGAAAACATCTGATTGCTTGTATAAGATATTTGGAAGTGCATGTTTTCCATTAGCAATGCTGCTTTTCACTCCCATTTTAAATGTGTTTCACCCAGGGTCTTTATCATAAAGACACATTGCCTACGAGAAATATGGCCTGGAAAAGAAAAAAGGAAAATTGAGCTACAGATTGAGAGTGAAGCAGAAAGAGCATGTTAATGAAAGGAAGACGTATGAAGTAATTTACTATTTTTAATTAGCTTCCAAGACTTGTTTTTTAAGTAACACAAAATATACACAAGGCAAGCTATATATCTTAATTTACCATGATATATAATTTTTAGACACATTTTGGGGGAAAAACAAATGCTAACATATTTATGATAAGGTAAAAATTAAGATAAACAATCTAAAACAGTTAAAAACATGCTTTAGTAATGTTGTACAAATGGATCTAATCAGTGATTATTCTGATCATTAATCAAGTAATCAGAAAATTATAATTTTAGTGAACAATAGACTAAAATTACTTAAATACATACATAATAGCACTGATAATTACTTGAAAAACATGTAATCATATGGTTTTCATATTCATAATCATATTGATAAACAAAAGAACTAATGGACATTTCGTATTACAACAAATGCCTGCAGAGGGCGCCAACGGCTTGACGATTGTTTTTATAACATAACGTAAATCCTTATTTAATATTGGCTAAACAATATTTAATTAAAATTTCCACTTAATCTTTAATACTTGGTCATTTATATACGACAGAAATGTTACAGCTACTGCAATTTCTTATATGTGGACATTAAAACGTCTAAACTGAGTGAGGGTGAGGGCTTTTATTTTGAAATCGCGATGAACCGTTAAGAAAGTTTAGAAAGATAGTCTACTGTTGTCTTCTTCTGTCTTTGCTTCGATTTCTAAATAATATACCACAAATCTGATGAAATAGCACACAACGCGTTCCCAGATGAACTTTATAATAAACCCAAACGCATAGCACTATGCAGAAATGGAGTTTGAGACGCTCCACACATGAAAATGCTAACAGTTGGTGTAGAGCAGTATTTACTGTAAAATGAGTCACTTCACGTAGATACACTCATGTAAATAATAATTAAAGCGCATATATATATTTAATTGAATTGTACCGTGTGTGAATCAACAATAGAAGGTGTGGCAACTCTCCTATGTAAACAACAGCATGGATTGCATGGTTAAAGCACTAACTACTTAATATGTTGTTCTGCTGATTTATGTGGTCTAAACCACAGATAAAACATGTGAAAGCTGCTAAATCATATAGAGAAGGAGTTAGTACGCAGGAAAGGGCGCAATATTTTGTCAGACTAAAGTTAAAGATATGTACTAGCAGTATTAATTAAGATATTAGCCTAATATTTCACCTACCTGACTGGAAATGATAAGAACAAACACTAATGTTTGTCTGTATTCTGTAGTCTGTATTCCTCCAAATGTTTTTTTTCTGGTCCACTGTTTAGTACAGCCCAAAATATGACAATAATTGACAATTTTCAGCAGCAATAATCAGCAAAATATGCAAGTTTCATTCGATTCTGTGGCATTGTTTACGTTCAGTAGTTGAGGATTTCTTTAATCGAGTACTTGAATTGAATCGAGGAACCGTGGCAGCCCTACTACAATCATTTGCTTCTTG